>CM076573.1:334417943-334553832 GCA_034641835.2 Pinus albicaulis
GCTTTAGCATGCTCCAAGGGAAAACAGAGATAAGTTTAATAGAGCCAGGGTCTATAGATCAGATGATCAGGAGATCAAGTCTCTTGAAGAAAAATGCTCAAAAATGAAGTTGCTCAGAATGACTCCAAAATAGATCGACTGGAAAGTGCTCGTCAAAACGATCCCAACGCCGCGAACGGCACTCAAATCCGACGCCGTATGCAGAAGTTATTCAAGTTTGAAGATTTCTCAATTTCAATTAAAAATGCCAAATTTGACTTTGAAAAATTTTATTAAAAAAAAGAATATTCCACAGAATATTCTGGGAATATTCTGTGGAATATTCCGTAGAATATTCTGGGGAATATTTCGTTGGCAGCCAATGAGAAGGCGCCACGTGGCTAGCCCGGAGGCCGCCACGTGGCCCCAAGACGGAGTTGAAATGCGTTTCAAAATTTTTGTGGAGTGGTCGGATTCGAACCAGCGACCGGGCAGTTATTAACACAACGTTTTTACCAATACACCACACGCCTAATTCTTGTTATGAAGCGGGCGCAAACAATATTTGAATCGGATGGTTGTTTTGGGCGGGCCCGAAAGGGGGCCAGCCCCCTCCACATGGAACCGTGGCGCAGAACCCAAAGCTAAGACCATCGGCGCGCAGTTCACGGGCGGTTTAACAACTTTGGTTATGTGTTATATAGTGGGTTTTTATTATTAAACGTTGTATTTATTAAAACACGGTTACAAGACCGCCGAACTATGTGAACACGCAATGTGACATAACCATAAACTTTATTGCCAACCATAACCGCGCGGATAGTTGGGGACTCCGCCCCTTTTTGGCGCCACACCTATTTTGGGGGCCTTATCCAAAGTTTCTCCACAATTAGTGGAGCTTCTCAAGGTGTAACTGGCAGTTTAGTAAATGTGGCATAACTTCTGCTAGGAGAGGTCTTTGAAGACGATTTTTTTTTTGATTTTGGGTGTAGAGATCATTCTGGAGCTGTTGGAGGTGTCTGCAGAGCCATCAGGGCATTCTATCTGCGAATTTTACAGCGCTTTTGACAGTGGAGCCATCAGGGTCAAGGGGAAAGAGTGCTGCATTGGGCTACCTTCCTCCAATGGAGGTGAATTTGTAGTCATTTTATACTGATTTGGATCTTCTGAGTCTATTTTAGCAGTCTATTTTTCCATTAAAGGAGTTTATACAGATGTAATTTCATTTGAAGCATTTAATCAAAAGAGGACTGAGCCTAATTAGAGGCTTTTGGACCAGCGGAGGTAGCCCAAGAGAGGGGTGAACCGCTTAAACAAATATCTGCTGTTAATCTGTGTATTTTGGCTGTTTATTTCCAGATTCTGATAGTTTAAACAGTGAATTTTCATAAGCATGTTTTTTCCAAAACAGTTTATACAGTAAACTAAACTTGTTATTTTCTCATCAAACCTCTACACTCCAATTGCAGAACATATACTCTTGCTTATTACACTCAAAACAGATCAATGGATACTTTGAATTAAAAAAACAAATACTTTCATTGATCTTGATATTTGTGTTTACATATTATTTCTTTAGGCAGAGTCTGTAGAGGGCCAGGTAGCCTCCGGATTCATCCTTTCCTTGAAAGGTGAAACATCCAGTGAATGCCCCTACAGTCAATCTCTGTATGAGAAATAGTTTGTTCTCACGATTTCAGATCAGGTTGGTATCAGAGCTCAAGATTTTTCTTAAGAGATTGTGAAATTTGTGCAAGTTAATTGTGTGGTTCTGCAAATCTTGATGCTTACTAGGCTGAAACTGCAAAGAGGGGAAGGTCAACTGGTTAGATAAAAAGTTAATCCTCAACCAAGGAGGGCTAGAGTGCCATTACATCCACCTTCCATTTCATCCTCAGTAGCCTTTGAATCAGCCACAAGCATGTCATCCAGAGAAGGAGAAGTACATGAGGAAATAGATCCCAAGGAAGAAGAAAGAGTCTTTAGAAAAGCTTTCTTGGATTTGACTGAGATGGTTAGAATCCTATACCAGGAGAGAAATGATAGGATTGTTGGAGAAGGGTCTAGAAACCAAAGAGAAGAAGGAGGTTCTTCAGGAGGGAAGAAAGACAAAGATGAGTCTAAGAAAGGGAATGGAGGAAATGGTGATCCTTCATCTCCATCGTCATCCTCTTCCTCCACATCATCCTCTTCTACTTCTGTTAATCGGTCACATAAAACAAAAACCTCTTTTAAAAATCCTTTGTTGAAGCTTGATGTAAAGTTTGAGTTGCCAATGTTTAATGGTGATGTTAATGCAGAAAAATTGGATAACTGGATAAGACAGCTAGAAGTCTATCTAAGAATTCAGAATTTGCATGATGATGACACTAAAATCCAATTAGCCTCTTTGAGAATGGATGGAGCAGCTTTGGTTTGGTGGGAAGCCAAAACCAGGGAGGAAATTAAAAAGCATGGTAAGATAACTCTAACATGGAATGAGTTTATTACTGCTATTAAGAAACAGTTTTATCCTCTTGCTCATATTCAAAAAGCAATCATGAATTGGCAAAGTTTTAGGCAACTTAAAGGTCAAAATGTGCAAGATTATACCCAAGAGTTTAGAAGGAGAGCACTTCTACTTGGGGTAGACTTACAAAGTCAAGACACCTTGTTGAAATACATAGGAGGTTTGCACAATTATCTGCAACATACTATTCTTATGTTTAATCCTACCAGCTTAGATGAAGTCTGTGTGCAGACTACACATTTAGAAGCTAGAGGAAAGAATGCTTTTGATGCTTTTGATGAGGATAGTACTTTTAAAAACAAAGGAAAGAAGAGAGTTGCAAATTCAAGAAAGGACAAAGGAAAGTTCTTTTGTAAGAACTGTTCGAAGACTAGTCATGATGAAGATCATTGTTGGAAGCTTCATCCTGAACTGAAACCAGAAAAATACAAGAACAAAAACAAGACCAAAGAAAAAGAGAAAATTGTTGCAACAGTTGAGCAAGACTTAGGGTCAGACTCAGGAGATGAGACAAAAAGCATAGGCATGGTTTTAAAGAACACTAAGGGGAAAGAAGTGGTGCAAGACACAAATCCCAGTTCTAGCTCTTTGAATTGTCACAAAGATACTCATGATGAAAAGAGGAGGATAGAGCTTTTCCATGTGAGGGTAATTTCCAAACATACAAAAATTGGCACACTGTTTGATAGTGGGTCACAAGCTAATCTTATTTCTGAAGACTTGGTCAAGCAGCTGAAACTTGAGACCATTCCACATCCGAAGCCTTATCCACTTGGATGGATATGCAAGGATGCTAATTTGCAAGTCTCAAGAAAGTGCATATTGCGCTTTGCAATAACTGCACACTTTATTGACACAGTGGAACTTGATGTGGTGCCGCTTGATATCTCAGGTATTGTTTTGGGAAGTCCTTATTTATTTGACAAGAAGGCCATCTTTCATCGCCATGAAAACAAGTATCACTTGTTTAAAGATGGTAAAGAGTACATTGTGAGAGCTCATAAGAAGAAGATGGAATCTTCTTTACTCCATGCAGGTCAATTGAAAACACTGGTTAATGCAAGTCAAAGTCTAACTTTGTTGATGTTGAAACGACCAGATTTTGAGCATTTGCCATTTTATGATGTTGCTAATAATATGTCTCAGTTTGATAATAGTTTGTCTTTGAGAAAAGATGATGTTATGTTGTGCAAATTGCCTTTTGGGTCAGCCAATGCAAAGAAGGAAGTGTCAATGCAAAGCAGTGCAAGCAAGAAGGATACAAAATTCAGCAGGGGAAAAATTTGGTTTCAGAATGGTGCAATTCGCCATGGGAACAGTTTGCAAGGTGAAAGTCATTTTAAATCTTTCTGGAAGTTTGATCAATGTAGAGAAAGTTTATTTTCTGCAAAGTACAATTGTTGTTCTACAAATTTTAATCATTTGCGTCATGACTCTGTCAATCTTAGCAATGGTAGATCAATTGATTCCAGAGACAGGTTATCATTTTCTCAAAAGCTTCAGTTGATGAAATCGGATAGATTTCAGTTGTTCAAGGGTGGAAGAGTGGAGAATCAGTCTCCACATCATCATTTTCAGTAATTAGAAAGCTTTTGAGGGTCCAAAAGCTTCCCATTTGGGAGGTGTGATCAGGAGATCAAGTCTCTTGAAGAAAAATGCTCAAAAATGAAGTTGCTCAGAATGACTCCAAAATAGATCGAATGGAAAGTGCTCGTCAAAACGATCCCAACGCCGCAAACGGCACTCAAATCCGACGCCGTATGCAGAAGTTATTCAAGTTTGAAGATTTCTCAATTTCCATTAAAAATGCCAAAATTTGACTTTGGAAATTTTTTTTAAAAAAGGAATATTCCACAGAATATTCTGGGAATATTCCGCAGAATATTCTGGGGAATATTCTGTTGGCAGCCAATGAGAAGTCGCCACGTGGCTAGCCCGGAGGCCGCCACGTGGGCCCCAGACTTTGTGAGTTGAAATCGTTTCAAAATTTACGTAATTAATTCGGATTAGACAATGGCCCACGGGCGGTTATTAACACAACGTTCGGGCCAATACACCACACGCACAACCCAGCTTGTTATGAAGCGGGCGCAAACAATATTTGAATCGGATGGTTGTTTTGGGCGGGCCCGAAAGGGGGCCAGCCCCCTCCACATGGAACCGTGGCGCAGAACCCAAAGCTAAGACCATCGGCGCGTAGTTCACGGGCGGTTTAACAACTTTGGTTATGTGTTATATAGTGGGTTTTTATTATTAAACGTTGTATTTATTAAAACACGGTTACAAGACCGCCGAACTATGTGAACACGCAATGTGACATAACCATAAACTTTATTGCCAACCATAACCGCGCGGTTAGTTGGGGACTCCGCCCCTTTTTGGCGCCACCCCTATTTTGGTGGCCTTATCTAGAGTTTCTCCACAATTAGTGGAGTTTCTCAAGGTGAAACTGGCAGTTTAGTAAATGTGGCATAACTTCTGCTAGGGGAGGCCTTTGAAGACGAATTTTTTTTTGATTTTGGGTGTAGAGATCATTCTGGAGCTGTTGGAGGTGTCTGCATAGCCATCAGGGCATTCTATCTGCGAATTTTACAGCGCTTTTGACAGTGGAGCCATCAGGGCCAAGGGGAAAGAGTGCTACATTGGGCTACCTTCCTCCAATGGAGGTGAATTTGTAGTAATTTTATACTGATTTGGATCTTCTGAGTCTGTTTTAGCAGTCTATTTTTCCATTAGAGGAGTTTATACAGATGTAAATTCATTTGAAGCATTTAATCAAAAGAGGACTGAGCCTAATTAGAGGCTTTTGGACCAGCGGAGGTAGCCCAAGAGAGGGGTGAACCGCTTAAAAAAATATCTGCTGTTCATCTGTGTATTTTGGCTGCTTATTTCCAGATTCTGATAGTTTAAACAGTAAAATTTCATAAGCATGTTATTTCCAAAACAGTTTATACAGTAAACAAAACTTGTTATTTTCTCATCAAACCTCTACACTCCAATTGCAGAACATATACTCTTGCTTATTCACACTCAAAAGAGATCAATGAATACTTTGAATTTAAAAATTAAATACTTTCATTGATCTTGATATTTGTGTTTACATATTAATTTCCTTAGGCAGAGTCTGTAGAGGGCCAGGTAGCCTCCGGATTCATCCTTTCCTAGAAAGGTGAAACATCCAGTGAATGCCCCTACAGTCCATCTCTGTATAGGAAATAGTTTATTCTCACAATTTCGTACTGTGCATACTACATGGACCGTATACCATCGTCGAAAATTTTTCGTAGCCGGGTAATCAATGATGAAATGATCATGTTCATCACGTAGTACACAACACTCGATAGGGGAGAGGGGGGAAATGGTCGGGAAAGTTTCGTGACTTTCGTCTTCTCGTTGCAGCAGGAATGACACAAGGTTCATCTCCGACTGACTGTATAGAGGGACCCTCTTCATAGGATTTATCAATGGCATGTAAGGCATCCCTATATCATGGAATCTTTGGGAAATTATGGGTATAGTGTCCATAATTGCTGCAGATAGCACATGCGTGATTTGTACGCAATGCCTTGCCTTGAATTTTGGTGGCAAGTTCCTTTTTACGGGAACTTGTTGTCATGATGTCTACCGCAGAGCTAAGGAGTAGTTTTAATTCATCCAGCTCTAGGTAAATGTGGGTAGGGTGGCCTACTATGTCACATATTGTTGAGGGTGGTGATTCACATTGCGTGGTGGGATTCTCCACCTTCTTTCCTCTTCTATTGGTGTTATTGGTTGTAACCATCATCTTTGCGATGGGAATTTACTTCAGAGGGATGTTTGCGACAGTCTCCTGAATAGTTGGGGCCTAATTAGGATTGAGGGGGATTAACCCTATAGAGGTGATGTGTGCGTCTCCCATTGTGGTAGGTCGGATTAACTACCAAACTAGGATTGAAAATGATAAGTTTTGTAGGACCACCATGGCCATGACCTGCTGCGACGCAAAACCAATCGGGGGGAAGAGGAAAGGGGTTTGGGAGGCAACGTAAGCTAGAGAGGCTATCGTGGTCGAGGACTCAATGTCATTATTGCTCGTCTCCGTATCTTGATTGGTTTCGGTGCTTGATGAGGACATCATGCACACCAAATCCTATTTGACATCAGGTGATGACTCAGGTATAACAGGGGGATCTCATAGGAATGACCCCAGGATGGATGATGGTTTGAACTGGCTGGGGCCATATTCTTGGTACCGTTTAAGTGACTCAAAATATATGTATATTTAGGGTAGAATGATGTTGGTATTAGTTAGGGGTTGCTTTTTGATGTATGTCAATTGGTCAACAGTAATGATGCGGTCCTCATGGGGGAACATCATAGTTCGGAAGACGGAGGAGGCTATGGATGACATGGCATACATATAACTCCATCCAAGGAGTATATTGTAATATGGTTGAGCATCCAAGACTTCAATGTCTATAAGGATCGTCTTGCTAGCTAAGTAGACTGGAAAGTTTTGGTAGAGGCTGACGGGAGTTGAAGGGCGTCCATCGTATACTCTAAGCATGATGTCTTATGAATTTAGTTTGAGAGACCCTAACTTCTGCTAGACGTTATTTGACATGATTCATGTAGATTCATCCTCGTCAATGATATATCAGTGAATCGTGATGTTTTGATCTGACACTGGTATCTGGAAGGCGACAATTGAAGGAAGCCTAGGGGTGGCTTTGTCTAAATAAAAAGCCATTAGGCATGAATCAACATGGTCGATGGCACCTAATGCAGAAATCAAGGCTTTCCTTCGCTTTGGGCATGATTTTAATACCTCCAAAGCTGACATGGTGGCAGGAGATTGAGCTAGATCATCCACAATGTTATAGTTATGGACCGCTTTGGAATGGTTTCATGCCCACCTAGTTGGTCCCTTAGCCATTTTTTGTGAAGGTTCAATGGGTATATTTGATATGGTCAAAGGTGCTATTGGTGCACTTGTACTAGCCCCTAACGAATTGGTTTCTGGTGGGGTGTCGTAATTTTGGTTCAGTGTTTGAAAAAAAATTTCTTCGCCAGTCATGTGAATTTCATGGTTGTTATTTCTAGAATCGTTGAGATTTTTTTGCTTTTTTTTAGTGATAACTATCCCTTGATGTGGGGTGGGCTCCTGCAGGACTGTTGTCTGCTGTGAGGATCCCCCTTGCACACAGTTACCTTCCAGCTTCTTTAGCTCAGGGAGGTTGGGACAGTGGTGAGTGTAGTGGCCGTACTCACCACAAATTGATCAAGAGTGGTTCGTTTGAATGTTTTCTCTCTTTTTCTATCCTTGGGAGTTGGTTGGTTCCTAGTTTTGATTTCGGTTGGAGTTGCCTCTAGCCTAAGATCGTGGAGGGAATTGTCGATTTTTGCCCTCATGTCCATGATTTACTTTAGACTTTTTTTTTCCTTTTTTCTTAGCTATGTTAGGAGGATAATTTGGATTCTCCTGATTGTAAGGTTGGCACAGTTGGGCTTGGGAAGGTTGCACAAAGTTCACTTGTGCATTATTCTGCATGGGTGGGTTTTGTGTCGGGGATTGGGCATATTGTGGTCCTTGTCTCAGGTTTATGAATGGCTATTGGGGTAGAGCTCTTCCTTCAACATGTCTAGCTGCGTACTGGATCCCCTGAGCTGGAGGATATGAAACTCCCTACTAATGGTGGTAGATGATGCCCTATTGGTCATGTTTTGTGAAGGTGCATGATGACGTTGGTAGACGGGTTGCGGGATGTTATGGTTAGAATCATATGCGTAACTGGGGTATTGAACGCTACTGCTTAGGTGATTTTGGTTCAATGACCCAATCAAACTGTCTACGGAGTTCAACGCGCCTAGAAATTATTTGTAAGTTTGTAGGCGCAGGGAGTTAGGTAGGATATTGTAAATATATCATGATTGCGTATAGATCAGCTCAAGATGTTGGGCCTTGATGATGGCATCCTGTTTGGATATGGGCTTTTTCGTTTCCACATCCATTGAAATATTTGGAGTGAGAATTTTCAGCAACATTTATAACAAAACTCGATCATCGAATTTGGCTTTGCACAAACTACTACGTCGCCACCATTCCTGGAGATGGTCCGAGATATGGACACCGGGTGTCTACCTAAAGTGGGTAAGTAATTCCATTCCAAAATCATGGTGGATGGGTAACTGAAAATAGGCCAGGAACGCAGTAGTGAGGGCACCAAAGGTTCCATGTGTAGCATATGGTTACTCCACATACCATTTCGCATCTATTCTGGTTAGGGTGCGTTGAAATAGTCTCAGTCGAATAACGTCATCTATGATGTTGTTCGACGAACACCACAGGTGGAAGTCATAACATGATTTCCAGGGTCTTCTACTTGCTTCCCTTAGAACTTTGGAATGTCTGAAGGGAGCTTCGTGGGCATGGGTGGCCATGTAGGGTTGTGTGCAATGGGGTCATTTTTCAACTTGGTTAAATATGGTAAGTTTAATGAAGCTAGTAAAGGTGATTGCGAGTTGGTAGCCATTGCAATGTGTGAAAACACAATGTTCTAGTTAGGTATAGGGTTTTTATGTGAGATACCCTACTATGAGTTCACCTGGCTTCTCGAATGGGTAGCAATCCTCTGTCCCCTAGGGGTTGTCGGAGGAGTGGTATGCGGTGGCCCTGTGGAGGTGTTCACCGATGTGGCGTTTGGTGACCGATGTGGGTTCCCAACTAATGATGCGACATTAAAGGATGAACCAATAAGGGTGGCACTGTTCCGTCTTTGACACCTAAATGGAGAAAGACCTGGAACCCCTCCTAGTAATGGGGGGAGGTCCAAAAGACATCTATATTGACGAGGTCCCATGGGGTCCATTTTGGCGTCAACTAGGTATGGTTTTGGAGTTATTTGATAGGTTAGAGATTACAATGATAGAAAAAATTCGATTGCATACATAAAACAAAGTGAAAATGAAAGATAAATTTTCCCTTTATATTAATCCTATGTGACCAGTCAATCAAAAAATATGGTTTTTTTTTGGTGATTTTGCATATGATACTCAAATCCTAGAAGAGCTAATAGTCCTCACACACTCAAATGTAACTAGGCCTTGAGAATATGTCTTGCGAATTCTATCACAACGTCTTGAAAGAACTAGTGACTCCCCCAGTCAACCGAAGAAAATTGACCAAGGTAAGGGTAGAGTATCTATTGTTTCTTGCTCCGTCACCTATAGGGAAGGATGCCCTAGTTTTGGCCACTAAGTATCATTTCCCCATGTGAGAGTTTGAGTCTTGAGCTTCTTGGTAATTCAGCTACCAATACCGAGTATTATATGGGTTAGGCAGCCCCGAATAATACCGCATGCACTGGGCCTAAGCTTAACCCTCTCTAAATCGAGTCTCTGTGGCACTCGGGTTTTATTTGCCATGGGCGGATAGATGGATTTAAAAGTTACCTAAAAAATAAACTTCTATGTTTCAAGATGTAAACTGACGAGGGCGGCTTATTGGATGCCTACCCCCTTGGTCCTAACTTAAACTATAAATTCTCTTGTGGACCCTATGGGGAGAGTTTAATGAGTTTAGTTAAGTTGGTTTTAGGTGGCTTTGATTCACTGAGGATTTGAATGTGTGTGAGCAAGAGGTGAAAAATCGCATAGTTTTAACATGTGGATATGTAGTGATCCTTTTCAAAATCCCCCATTAAAATACGTTTGGTTGTTCCTTGCTCAAAAGCAACACATGTGTGGATATGGGCCGCTTACAATGTTGCCTAGTTAATCTAAATGATCAACTATAGGGAGATGGTGAATTATCAATAGAGAGTGTTCATATGCTTGCCTAGGATCACCCAAGGGTGCCAAAGCAACAGAGATTACTTACTCTCTAAGGATAATTAGATCCTAGTCTCGAATCCTAGTGCCAAAAAATGAACTAAGATTAATGACTTTAAACTAAGAAAATGAAAAAGATTTAGCTAAGCATGTGTGGACTAGGGCCACTTACTTTGGCTAATTACCTATGTGTTTTTTGATGTCTAAATTCGCAAAACATAAATTATTTCAGAATGCAGGTTACTTGCCCCCTACTTAAACTATTTGTTCACTTTGCGAAAATAAACTTGAAATTTTTTAAACTAACACCTAAACTAATAAAATGTAGCCAAGAGTGAGTTTTAACAAGTCATGGGGCACCTAAAACAGTGCTGGAAAATTTCTTATGGGATGCCAGTCACTTTACAAACAGGAAATGAAGGGAAATAGCTAAATTTTTTTGCCTTTGGTTTATGTGCGCAAAAGTCTCACAGAAGCGCGAAGTCTGCACGCAGGTCACTACTGAATGCACATGGTCGGGTGCATCTGTCTGTGAGAAAGCCACGTGTTTTTCCTGCAAAAAAAAAATTTGGGGCTTCTGAGCTTCGGCCTCTCATTGAGGGTGAACATACAGAGAAGAAAAGAAAAGGGGTTGTTCAAGCCAAACTCCAGAGCAAATAAAGAGGTCTCTGCAAAAGGCACAACCACATTAAATTGGAAGTAAAATTAGTGGAGTCACCAATCCTGTGTAGGTGAATTTGGTGCACAAGTGTACCAGGCCACACCTGCTTAATAGGAGTGTTTTTTTACTCTTAAGTTCTTGGTCACAGGTAGATAATTAAGGGAGTCAGCAAGTTATTTAACATGCGAAAACATAAAACATACTAGATAATAAAATAGCATGCATACATAGAGCGAAAATAAGAACTAAACTAAAACAAATAACACAAAATATCTAAATAGATTCAAACAACTTCAATAATCCAAATGGTGGCACTTACATCCCCTCTTATTGAGTTCTAGTAGGAATAAAGGATGAAAAGTTTACCCACTTTCCAAGGGGCCCTTAGAACTAGGGACTTCCAAGACCTGATGCAAGGATGTCTTTACCTCTGAGCTACCTTGGCAAAAAGTATCTCTCTCTACTCCAAAGGATTGGAGTTTTTGGATGGCTAACAACTAAATCCCCTCTATCTTTGCTTTTGTTCACACACTACTTGATTGCTTGGGGAAATTTTGGCGAGCATAAAAATGTGTTCTCTCTTTGTTCATCTCTTGGTGGCCTTTTATAGAAGAATTCAAACTCTCATTCCCTCTCTTGGTACATTTGATGGATAGTGACCTAAGAGAGGAGGATGATTCCATTGTGTGCTCCCTTGAGGTCCTAAGGAGGCTTGGGCGGCTGTCCTTAGACGACCTCAAGTGTGTGATCAATTTCCTGGAGTGTGCCTTGTGGTCCCAGAAATTGACTTCCGCCACTCTCATTTCTGCGGAAATTTTTAAGGGAAATTCACACAAAGGAATGCTTATCGAAGAAATATGTGTGCAAAGGCACATTTTGCTAGTTTCTTCAGTGTGCAATTCGATTTTTCTTCTAGACCTTAGAGATTTTTTAAATTCTTCAAATTCTCTAATGTGTCTCAGCCCTGTAAATCCTTATTCCTGACATTTAATAATGTCATCTTTGCTTGTCCGATTTTCCAGTGATAACAATGTTTTAGATGCATAAGGTACTTATAGGTACTCAAAGAACATAGCCTGAATGAGTCATTTTAATGTGATATGGATGAGGCTAACCAAATAATAACCAAAAGACACCTAATTTCCTACTAATCATAGTTTTCATATATGCTTTCACTTTTAAAGTAGTGTTCCACTATGAACAAAGACTACAAATTTGTTGCAAGTCTTATTAAATATGCTTAGAGATCATGCTTTGGTGTTATGGTTATAGTATTCAAGTTTATTTTTTTCATTGGTATCATTGTATGGACCTCTTAACTTTGTTATAATCCCCTTAGTATGGTTTGGTAACTATATTTTGAGAAAATTCTTTGTATTGATAATCATAAATCTATATGAATAAGAGAAATGAAATTAAAAAAATAAAATGAATATAAGCTATGAATAATTTGGAATTATCATTTAATTCAACTTTTGTGAAAATGATTTCTTATTCAATCATCTTTCTGATTAGCAGTATAAAACATAAAAAATGATAAAGCATGAATGCATCATTTTATCAACTTAAGGAAGAAGGAAATATGTCATCAAATACTCCCCTAAGTGTTCCATTCTATTGATGAATATGTCTTTTTCTCTTTTGAAAATATTCTTCTAGTATTTAACCATCCCAAATGAAAAATATCCTTAAATATTCTTCCAGTATTTAAGCATCCCAAATGAACAATATCCTTGAATCCCACTTTGTCTTTCAAAATAGGAAATTGGTACCAGAATTTTGGATACTAGTTAGATGAAATATGGTACCAAATAATTGGTATGCAATACTATACAATGTTGCAATGCAATCATTTCCATCTTCACATAATATTCCAAAAATAATGGTCATAGCTTACTTTATTAAAAATAAAAACTAGAAACAAATCTAACTATCATAAATAAAAAGTAAGTGGGAAAGAAAAGTAATAGTTGAACCATGTTGTAGTTGGAAATAATACTAAGTGGAAATCTTCATTAAAACAATACGCAACCGAAAGAGACCTCGACAAAAATATGCAATAGGAACATAGATCTTCCATTTTCAACTAATTAGTTTTTAGCCGTTAACATCCTCATTTATATGAAACAAATGAGAAATATGCTGCCATATATTTTATAACTAAACTAACTATTATATGCAACAATTATTTGTTTATTTATTATCCTACTCTACTTGAGAAAAACAAATTCCTCTCCTAAAGTATAGGAGTATTTCCAATGTAACTACGTGTGTAACATGTATAAAAAGACATTCATGATCAATTTAAATTATAATATTCAATGCATACTTGAATATGAAGAACGATGTGTTTTAATGATGATGTAAAGAAGCAAGGAAGAAGGAAGGAGCTATATGGTCTTATAGTTTCTTGAAACCAAATTTCAACAAAATAAAAATGCTCTTGGCTTACCTCTTTATTTGGTTCATTTAGCATATTCTCCTTTACCATGCCATGCATATCTTCTATTATGAGATGACTATCCTCTTGTGTGCTTTGAGGATCAACATATAGAAATTTCAATAATTCTTCAATCTTAGGTTCCAATGGTTTCTTTCAATTGGATGTGGTCCATGATTCATTAGTTTCTTCGAAATATTGCAAGGGTGAAGATATTCCTATGGATGTGGTTCATGGATTTGTTATTATTATATCACTTTTGGAGAGGAAGATAAGTTCTTGACTGTTGTAAAGATTTATTCTTCCTAAGAAGAAGAGATCCCAACTGCTGCTAGGATTTGAGAGAGTTCTCCCAAAATATTGATCATCCTTGAATACTTCTTTTATGGTCACTAATCCCTATCATGCACATGGATTAGTGTATGGAGTTCTTAAAGTACCAATTTTTCTTTAAAAATCCTAGATAAATAGAAAGGAAACACACTTAAAACATATACAAGAAAACTAATCATGTACTCGAAGCTCCACCATGCTACTAAGACCCTGCTGTCACCAAGGTATATGTTCACAAGTTAGGATTCTCTTCTTTTCGTGAATCAATCTAAAGGAAAATACACTTGAAAATAAAGAGAAATAAAAATGAGGCTTTGGATCCCACCTTTAATTCTATGCATATGAAAAATAAACTAGAAAATCAATTAGAGACAAACAAGCATTAGAGAAACCCCACCATAGTGTATGTGTGGCTCTTCACTCACATCTTACCATACTTTCTCAACCCTGTAGTTGTCCCTGTAACTAAAATCATGAAGAAAATTTGTGAAAGAAACTATGCTCTAATCCCTTTAACACCTCCCCGACAACGACACAAAAAATTATGGTGGAATTATATGTATTCAAATTCAACATTTAATTATCAAATCTAGGATCATAAGACTTAGAGATGTAAGCAAAGGAAATGCAAGATTGAAGCCTATTATAACCTATGCAAACAAATAAGACTAGAAAGAATTAATCACTAAGGATTAATCCATGATGTTGTCGTCATAATAGGAGGTGGAAGGACAGGAGGAAGGGAGACCACATGACGCGGCGAGGCTACCTGACTCTTCATCATGAGAAGAAATAATCACATGCGCATCATCGCGGGGGATGACGTAAGAACAAGAAGATAAAGGATCTACTGATGTTGAGCTCGGGGTATTTGTTGAAAGGAGGTCAAGCGAAACAATAGGAGAAGATTCAGAGGGAGCTTCTGTCGAGGGTCTCAAAGATGATGAAAGGTAGAGGATGGTGGCCGCATGCTCTGTCATTTCGACATCAGGGTGGGGAATGTCAATAGGAGTGGGTAAATCCTCAGTCTGGCCTACAACATACTATGCAAACACAAGAGAAGTGGATTGATTCTTTTCAATATCGTACTCCCGAACTACCTCCAAAGAGGCACAATAATGTGTAAGATGAGGACAATGATGGGAGTAATGGCCACGAAGACCACAAAAATCACAAGGGTGCTTGGTGTGACTAGTCTTGGTGTTCTTGGTTGCGGTTGATGAAGAAGAAGAGGTTTCAGGGACCGTAGACTCAGGGAACGTGAAATTAACCATGTGCTTGATGCGGGGCAACTCGGGTCAAGTATGGGTGGCATGACTGATGACATCACACAAAGCGCAGGGCTTTGGAGGCAGATGATGTGCAAGGTTATTCGAGGTAGCTTTGTCCTTTGAGGCCTTTTTGCAAGCTCTGCCCTTATTACCCGAAGCGGTCGCAATAGGAGGTAGATCCTGTTGAGGTGGATGAGGCACTGTGACAGTGGGAGAAGTTAGGGGGACCGGTTGAACTGGGGTCAGAGCAAGATAAGGTTTCGATTGACCTGGTGGGGTGGCAGTTGGAGGCTCAAGGTACCAAACCGGGAGCCCAATGGTCAAGTTAGGGAGAGAGAGGGTGGCCATGACAGGTGCCATATAGATGCCTAGTGGAGGGACTAGGAACGGTATCTGACTATAGGGGTAATGGCTAGGTGGGATGGCTCCTAAATGGTTATGGCCTGGAGGAACTGACCTAGGAGGATAAATAGGCTCATGAGTACCGTCTGAAGGGCCAGGAGGAGTAGGTCCAAGAGGCTGCATCGAAGGGCTAGGAGATGGATGCGGAGGGTGAGAGGGCTATTGACTAGCCGAGGTGGGCCTCTTGAGAGAAGCTCGAGACAATTGCATCATGAAAACATTTGATGAGCTGGGATTAGAGATAGGAGGAGGAAGACTAGGGAATGTACCAAGCAAGGAGGAGTCCTTGTAGACACCAGGTGAGACACTGGTCAAAGGGTCAACGGTTGGCTTGTTGGCCACCGAAAAGATAGTGGACTTAGGGGAGGTCTAAGACTTTGGCTCGTAATACGTCAACTGGTCAATGGTGACTATCTTCCATTATGGGGGAATGACATATTGCGGTGAACCGCGGAAGGGACAACATACATCCCATAAGTGTAGCTACGACCCAATATAATGTTGTAGTCTAAGGGGGCGTTTATGACTTCTACATTAATGCAAACCGTCTTGCCCGCAAGAGTGATAGGTCAATTGTGGAATAAGCCAATGGGCTTGGAGGCGTGGCCATCCCACGCTCGGAGGGTGATCATGGATGAAGCCAACTTAGGAGATCCGAGTTGTTTCCAAACCGAAGTGGACATCACACAGATGGAATCCCCCTCATCAATAATGCACCGAGAAACATTGGCGTTCCAGATCTTGACTAGGATTTGGAAAGCGACGGAAGTAGGGAGAGGAGGATGTTCTGACCAGTCAGCATCAAAGACAATCAATCGATCATTGGAAGGTTCTACAACACCCACGACAGATAGAAGAGCTTTTCGTTGTGAAGGGCACGACTAGAGGAGTTCCACCGTTGAAATGGATGTAGGGGATTGTGCCAAATCATCGGCTATGCTATACGAATGGGCGACTTTGCTAGAAGCAGTATTTTGGCATAATGGACCCTTAGGGATCTTGGTATGAACCTCTGCCCTAGGCTGAGGGATCTTCAAGGGGCCATTAGGTGTTGAAAGAGGCTCTATAGAGGCCGAAGGAGGTGGCTCGGGGACAGACATAGTGGGAGGCTTATTGTACTGATGGGATTGAGTCTGAAGATTGTTGTCTACGGTTGAAGGTTGATCAAATTTCATCATGAGAATCTGGTCATTAGGGGTGCCAGACAGAAGAGGTTGGGTAACAGTGTGGTATGCAGGAGGATGGGCAAAGAGAGGAGGCATGTTGCACACTGAATACATGCTACCAAGAGGGGAAGATGTGCAGGAGGTGCTAGCCCCCCCAAGGAAAATCAGAGCCCATGGGAGGTTGAGCAATGATGACACACACACGGCACCAAAGAAAAAGATACCGACAAGGGCAGGGAGGTGCAAGATCAACCGATTATAATGTCGAAACAAGGGCAGAGAGGTGCAGGATCAATTGATTTCAATGTTTTAGATTCTTTTCTTGGCCATGTTAACCAAGCCCTTTTTTGCTTAGGGTGTGTGTGTAAAAGTGTATAAATTTTAATTTTTAAACCCAAACATTTTGTAGAGAAAAATAAAAAGTGTTGTTGTATAGCTGTAAATAAACCTGCAAATGACAGTATATAGGCCTGCAAAACAGAAAATAAACAACTAATAATGCAATATTATAAACCCAAAAAGGTGGCCTCTAAATAACTATTATATAAGTGAGTAAAAACCTAATTTAAACACACTAAAAAAGGCAAATAGATTTTGGGTCAAGAGGAACATAGATCTACAAGACAAAATCTGCTGGAAAGTGGTGCCAAAAACAACAACAAACCAGAGGAAAATTGCTATAAAAAGAGGTGGCGAAAGGATATCTCCATGGGGGAAATGGAGTGCTCCCTAATGGAAAACCCAAACAAAGCTAAATGGAAATATTTGGATGCATAACAAGCCGAACTGAATTGGATCTGAAGATGAGGTATCAGATCTAAAAAAATGGTTGAAGACTCTGAAATTTCAGACAACCTGCAACAGTAAACACTCTTCCACAAAAAGTGGAGGGTACTAAAGCCCTAGGGGGCTAGGTTCCCACTTAGTTGAGCGAAACAGAACAAGTACAAGTCCAAAACGAGCAGAGACAGAGGTTAGACAACCCTAAATAGAGGCTAAAAAAAAACCAGAAAAATTTCAGAAAAATCCCTGCAGAGAGTTTAGGTCGTAGTTTTTTACCAGTTTTCGTCATAGGTTGCACTTTTTGGGCTATAAAGTGCGCCTTGGAGGTCCAGGTCATAGGTTTTGGGAAGAAAAGTGCGACCTACACTTCTGGCACTCTCGGCGGCATATTTCAAAAAAATTTGTCGTCTCAGCTGCGGCTAATGTCTGTCACCTGCACAATGGGTCCAAAAACACGCTAAAGTTAGAATTTTTATCATTTTAGGGTTTTATATGGTAAAAAAAACATCAAGAATAAGAAAAACAAGAGGCTGAATATAAATCCTAGGGTTTGAAGCAGCTGGATATGCAAGGATCAGAAAAACGACAGTGGTCGTATTGGTAAACCCGTGTGGAGTCGCCAGTTGTTAGTATGAATCTTGATTCGAGGTATACAAAAAAATACCACTTTAGCTGCGCATAACAAACAACCCTAACAACAGATATAACTGCTAATATCTTCATATTTGCAGTTAGATGATCAAGAAAAATGCTGCAAAAATCTAGATCTACGCATTAGAAGACATTAAATAGCATAAAAATAAGATTTACTCCATAGATCCAATAGACAAGACAAGAATATATCCAATGAAATTTTTATAAATGGGCACCTAGGAGGAAAACACAAGAGGGTGTTCCCTGTTCTCCTCAATGGGATGGGTTCTTGTAAGTCCTCAGCACTTCATATTTAGAATTCCTCTCTCTTGATGGTGTAGAAAACCTATACAAAAATGGAAAAATATGGCTATGATAATGGATCAATAGCTAGACCAAGAGTTGAGATCCAGAGTGATCTTTAGGCAACAAAAGGTGACAAATGAATGGGAAAACCCTTCTATTTATAACAAAATATTGAGTTAGTCTAGAGATTGGTGCATAATTAAAATATTATTAACCAAATCTAGATCCCACTTTTATGGAATATTTTATTATATTTGTTGGAGGGAAAAGGAATTTGACTTGAGTCAAATCCCCTTATTTGTAAATAATAAATAAATAAATGATTTATTTATCATTTTAAGGATGTGATTAAGTAATAATAAATAAATAAATGATTTATTTAACATTTTAAGGATATGGTTGAGTAATAATCAAATAAATAATGATTTATTTAATTATTTAAGTATGAATTAGTCATATTTAACAAAGGATATTATTTAAATAAGATTTAAATAATTATTCTTTAGAAAATAATAAGATAAATAATGATTTATCTAATTAATTTCTTTGTTTTGGGTTAAATATAACCAGAAATATTAATTAAACTATTGTTTAACTAATTATTTCTTGAGGAAAATCAAACAAAAATATATTTATTTAATATTTCCTTATGGGGTTTCCTATTTAGACCAAAAACAACTTAATAAAGGTGATTTACTAAGTTATTTTCATAGTGAAAGCAATTTTACTTGGGGTAAAATTGGTCTTACATGATGTACTTGGGTCCATCTAATGATAACAGGTTAGATGACCAAAAAATGGTGTAACAATTATCACTTGTCATTGGACATTGGGACTCTAATGCTTATCATGTTCTAAACCATAATCTTTCATTACTAACATACAATGATCAAGTGGTTTTTTTTATGTAGCTTATTAGGTCTTCAGACTTTAGTGGTTTTAATACTATAGTTATGCATACAAAAACCCATTAAAAATTAAATCGCAGAAAAATAAATGCCACAAACTATAACCAAATGTGTGCAAGGAAAATAAAAATACAAGGCAATAAACTACAAGAAATGCATTAATAAAATAGAAAAAATAAATGCTACGCAAGCTTCAAGTCATAATTATATTTTGTAGGTTATTATTCATTGTAGGAGTATTTTACCAAGTAGTTGAAAATATCCAATCAATTAAAGAATCCTAAAATGCAAATTACATTTTTTTTAATACCCAATTCTAGTATAGAACCTAGTACCGAATTAAGTACAGAGAGCCTGGAAATTGAAAATTTGAATTTTAGTACAGAATTAAGTACATAAATTCTGTATATTAAAATTCAGGGTATGAAAACATATTAAGAACCAATTCAATTTTTCCTAAATTTTAAGACAGAGAAAAATAAATTTAAATTTAATCATAACATGTTCTATTAAAAAATATGAAAATAGAAGAGGTGAATTTTAGCAAAATACTAGATGAAACATGACTCTAATGAAAAACTAAAATGAAATATTAAACATAATCTGTAATCAAGAAAATGAAATATTTTTTAATACTACTCTACGAATAGAAAAAAATGGGATGTTACCTGAGTCGGGGGGGCCTTCCCAACCTAACAACGTGCCTAGAGACTTAGATCAGAATAATGTGAAAAGCTTCAACAATTAAATATTCATCACAAGTGTTATCGTTCTGTAATTTCTAATATTGGGAGAATAAATCACAGAAAGACAACATTAAAACCACTTTGGAAGCTGGGATTTAGCCCTGCTAGCTTGAGAGAGGGATCCCTCTTTAATATTTAACTTTGTTTGGAAATAATATTAGGCTAGTTATGATTGTGCTTGGCAATTGTTTGATTTTGATTGATTTTGGTTGATTAAATCATTAGCTTCCCATTGGGCAATGGATTCAAAACATAAAACTAGATTTTTGCATCAATTTTTAAAAGAGTTGTAACTGGGCAAGCTAGGTTTCATTTACTCGATTCTTTGAGATTTTATATGAATAATGAATATGGAAAAAGAGTGAATATCAGTTGAGAATGAAAAGCATTTAAGCATTTTTCAATCTGAATTCAAGTAGAAAACATTTAAATCGTAAAAGCAACTAGAATAAGGTGTTTTATTTAACATGCCCTATTCATCACACTTTCTATTTTACAATTAAGAATTCTGATAAACAGAGAAAGGAAATAACAGTGGGAAAATACAGAAATAGTAGAAACACTTCACCAATAATTACACCACATGAATCCTGAAAGAAGTCGTTATATTCAGAAAACTTGGAATTTACACTTGCACAATAGGCAAACATATGTTTAGAAATCAACCTTTATTACTTCAAACTGTTAGTCATCAGTATTTTTCACTATTTTTAGATGACTATAGGATGGTTCTATTTTTTTGAAAACAAAATTCCTTGAATACTGTGAATTTCAGAATTCTCACTCCCTTCATTATCCTTATAAAACTTTTTTCACTTTTCCTCAGTTGGTCTTCCCAAATCCACCTTGTTGATCCTAAGAGACTCATCATAGGCTTATACCTCTCATTTTCATCCTCCTTCCCTGCTTGTGACCTCATTGCTCCATTTTCCCCCTATCAATAGACTCCATCCACCATCTAGGTTTTCCTAGTGATGACTCATTTCAATGTCCCTTCGGGCACAATAAGCTATAACAATACTCTATTTTCACTTGAAGATCTCCAAGTCAAATTTCAGTCAAGATTAGGTCAAAAGACCCTCCCACTAGGTCATTAGGGTTTTTACATGTTTTGAGGTCATCATTGGATGTTTCAGGCACTAATTTTCCTTTGCTAGAATCTGGCTCAGATGTAATAGAATGTCAAGACATGGTTATTCATTAAGGACCTAAAATATTTCCAAAGAAGATTACCTCATTAGTTCAAAGTCTGCAAGTGAGAAAAATAGACAAAGTTTGGCACTTTTGCAGGAGTGTTGAAAGTTGTGTCAGTAGAAGGTACTGATAAGGTGGACTGTCTACCCCTTAATGAAAACCACTTATAGCCAAGGAAAGGGAAACACTTAGTCTTGTAGATAATGAAGGTTTTGAAATTGATGGTCCAGTCGAATGCCAAAATAGTGACCACTTGCAGAAATGACCTAGAGGAGGCACACAAAGCCAAACATTAAGAAATTATATTAGAACAGATTGAAGAAAAATGGAAAAGGTGAGGTGAAATGGACATAAATGAATGAACTTGAAAGGGCTATAGATAAATTATAAGACAACACTCATGATTACTGTAAAGAACTACAAACACCTAGGGTTTGCTATGAAAAAGAGGCATAGGAGTAAAGGATCCATATAGTAGGTCATATCAGCAAGTATGAAACCATACCAACCCATAAACATCATGCCTCCATCATTTTCCAAGGATTCATTCTAAGAGTCAAGCCATTTGTCACTCATAGGACTGGTTTTGCTTCAAACTGTGTTTATGACCAAACAGAGATAAAATTAACAGTGCTCAAAATATGAGACACTCAAGCCACAAGAGTATCCTAGAATGACCCTACAATGATATCCCAAGATGGACTACGTAACTAATTATTTGCTGGAAGGTAAAATGCTTTGTCCCTACTGCAATTGTAGGGATTGCAACTGCCTGGAAGATAAAAAGTCAGATCTAGGCAGAATGGGAGTTCCGATGATGCTGAAATTGTAGATCTGGGCTCTATGATGGATTCCCAAGATAACCCAGGAGGGGTTTCTCAGATCTGTAAGTCTAAGACAACGTTCCTCTTAGGGCCTCAACTATATGTTGTTGGGAATGTAGATCTAAAGCTAGATCTGATAATATGATGGATGCAATGATGTGCAATCAGATCTAAGCAGGAATGGTTGATCCCTTCACTAGATCCTTGGGCTAAAAGCTCAAGATCTAGCTCCTCCAATCTCTTCCACTGAAAATAGCTTCTGTAGGAATAACAACTTCAGAAAACTGCTATGTTAAAGAGGGAGGCTCAATAACCTGCTGCTAGATATTTCAAATCAGCTCCTGTATGATGGAAACAATGGATTCAATGTGAGGAGGTTATCCCTCATAGGATTTCCAGCTGAAATACTGGAAAATTCCTTCCTCTAATAGATCTACAGGACTGGACTGTGAAGTCCCTGAAGGGATTGCTGCTCCATGGAGGTAAAACCCCAAGGCCTGAATGCCGGATATAGATCTGCTACTCTTGAAAGGTTGGATCTGAAGAACAAGTGGTAGGATGAATCCTCCACTAGTTTCCTAGCTAAGTGCTAGAAACAACCTCCTGAAGATGGCACCAATGCCTGATATGGAATGAAGAACAATCCTCTTTCCAGAGCTACTCAAAGAAAGAGGTGGGATTCCCGCTCAGGAACACCCTGTGCTAAACAACAATGCAAACTCTTCTAACAGCCCAAGCTTGCATAGAAATTTCCCAAGAAAAATCTAGATCTAAACAGATCAAGAAATGAATAATCCAAAACATGCCTTCCATTGTGCCTTCACCTTCGTTATATACATGAGCCTTCCATAGCCTAGGCCCACTCCAAATCTGCACTGTACATGTGGATAAGGTCTCCATGTTTGACTGCGTTGTTGATCCATGTGCTCCATCATGTTCATATGGGGTGATCACCCTCTCCATCATGCATGCATTAAATGCACCACTTCCTCCACTATCTTATCATAAGTGCTTCATGATATTCTTTGAATGCACTATGATCTCAGTTGACCTTATCAAATATCTTCATGATTTTATATTTGATATCCATGATCTCCATAAATAGAGCTGCTCCACTAATCCATGCTCTAGATCTAGATCTAAAATATCCACATACACATAACAAATTGGATTTTATTCATCTTTGGGGTTTGTGGGCCCATCCACCCTTTTATTTACTTAATTTATTAAGAAAATCAAGGACTCTAATATTCCAAATATGATGTGGAAATTTGGGAATATTACATTAAAGGAAAATCATTCATAATCAGGGGTCATTACATTGCTTAAGGGTTGTCATTGAATAAGTTTTCCCTTCACCCATTTCCTACACCTATACCCATCCACTCATTCCCTACATTTGCAAAACTGTCATCTCATTCCTTCCCCTCATCAATTTCACCTCCACCCTAGGGTTTCCAAATTAGGATTTGAAAATGTCAGAGGAAGGAGACAGAGACAGTGGGAGTGGTAGTGAATTACAAATTCCAAAGAGACATGCAGAGTGAAAGTGATGAAAATGAAAGTGATGAGTTTGCATCCATGTGAAGGAAAATATCATTATCTTAATTAGTATTCCAAGATCAAGTCCACTCAGGGATAAGGAAAATCAAGTTTAAAGGAACAAACTTAGAAATATTAAAGAAAAATCAAAAGAAAAAGATGAATATAAAGAGATAAAATAGATTAGAAGGGCTTTTTAAGTTAAATCTAAGATTAAATGCCTAAAACATAGGTTAAAAGGAAAATCAAGTTTAGAGGCCTAAAACAAGGATTAAAGGGGAATTCAAAAGAATATTAGTGCAAAGACCAATTCAAATAACTCAACCCAAAGCATTTACTTCTTCAAAGGGCACATTTGGATTCCTACAGCATGTTTTCTTTCAAAAAAAGCATCAACGTTTAGTAAGACAGTTTGACATGCAGAAATTGGGCCAAACGCACAATGCCACTGGCACTGCGCTATTTTTGGGGGCACTAAATTGAGGAAAGGTTTACATTTTCATGATCCTCATGGAAATGACATCACCCAAAGAACATTTCAGCTCATTTGGAGCAAAAACAGGTCCTCCAAAAGTGCCAAAAACCACCTAAAAATCACTTTTCTACCCTCTTTTCAGCATTGGCGCTGCACCCTGAGCAGTCTTGGGAGAAATGGTTTTTTACTATGAAAATGGGCACAAATCTAGAAACTAAAGGAATATTTGGAAACTATATAGGAAGGCTTTCCAATGAGCTATCATGAAGCTCATTTGGACACGGGAAGGCCTCCAAAACTCAGGTGCAAAAAGGGAAATTTTTCCAGTTTTGGCGCTGCGCCCTTGGCCTAGCACTGCGCCCTTGATCCTTGGTGCTGCGCCCTTGCTTGAAAGTCAAAAAAACACATAAGGAGTTAATGAAAAAGATATTTTGAAGGCTTAATAGGAAAATATCTCCAAAATTAGTTGAGGAGTTATTGTTAGGAGTTATTTTTGCATTTATGAGTTTGGGATATTTGTGCCTTGGGCCTTGCATTGTCTCATAGGACAAAAATGACTTAAATGTGTAATTAATGACATTTTAGAACCCTAGCTAGGGTTTTTATCCTCCTTTTCAAGTTAAATATTGCATGGAGGCTTCAAGTTTATTGTTGGTTGTTTATTGAGAGGAATACATAGACTTGGAGTTGTGAAGAAATTGGTTTTGGAGTTGTGTGATTGTTTTTGGATTGAGCATCAATGGAGCAAGCACCTTCATAGGATTCATGAACCTGGTTAATGGTGATTTTTACCTGATCTAGTTATTGTTTCATTATGTTCTCATATTGTTCCATCTTTTCTCTTGAATTAAAACATAAATTTTAGGCTAAGTTATGATGTTAGAGGCACCTTAGGTCTGTCTACTTCTATTGCTCAAATGTTTTCCTCTGCTAGGTCTAATTGAAGAATTCTTCATTTCTCTTTAATTCCACTTAGCTTTTTTTTCTTCAAAATGATTAAATAGATTCAAGACAAATAAGTTTATGGTATGCCCTATCCTTTGGTGTAGCTTGAATCATTATTTTCTAGGCTTTTCTTTGAAGTTTGGTTATTAGGGTTTAGGCTAAAGAAGTTTATGGTACACCTTGTCGTTTAGTCTATCTTGAAATGGTTACTTTGAAGGTATTTTCGGTTTGATTGAGGAATTTAGGAGTTCCCTGCTCTTTAATCATTGCTTATGTGCTATCTTTAACGTTTTCTTTCTCTGAAGGTAGATAACTAGAGAATTTAGGAGTTCCCTACTCTCTGGGGTTTGATGGATAGTTGTTTTAGAGTTTACTTGATAGAGCTAGGTCAAAGAAGTATATGGTGTGACCTGTCCTTTGATTCTTTCTTGATGCATAGTACTCTTATAGACTCTTCTTGTTTTATTTTATGTTAAAGAAATCTTAAGTGCCCTTTAAACCTACTACATTAACAACTTAATGTTCATTTCACACTCACTAAACCTATTTAGATCCATTTGGATTTGTTAAATTTCCCTATGAAAAACCCTTGACCTATTGTTGTACTTTTCAAGACCCTTTGCAGACTCCATAGCCCAATGGTTTAAGTTTCTCTTACTCTATCTATTCTTATTGACAACCAACCCAACCAAAAAAAACAAAACAAACAAACGCTATCATTTTTACTAGCCTAAAATCAATACCCTAAATGAATCAAGTTACATCTTTTACACAAATATAGAGAGAGCCCTCTCTGAGTCCAGGAAGGCTATGCTCTAGGACTCCAAAGACTGGTTTGATGCTACCCTTTTACATTTGGTCTTGCCAATCTAACAAATTACGAGAACCTAACACAAACAACAGAGTATTTATACTGAAAAATAAAAAATTGTTTACAATAAATGTTGTCTCAACAAACAGTGTATTATTAGCATAAATCTAACAATAAAATCTAATCTGTTACAAAAAATAGGCTCAAAGAGGGTGATCTGGCTCTCTAGCACTGTTTTTCTTGAGTTTGTTGATGAGTAGGCCTACTAGTAGGCTGTGTTGGCTGTAATGATGTTTTGTGAGACGACTGAAATGTTGTCTTGTGAGCTGGCTAAAAATTACTGCTCTTTATTACCTTTAATCCTAGAACTCGGTTAACTTATCCCATTGCTCTTCATATGGGATAGTTAATTTTATGACTTTCCTGTAGCTTTCATCCACCTTGGTATATTTATAAATTTTTTGATTTACCATAAAAGCGTGGTTTATCTCATACTGGATGAAAATGACATGCGTTAGTGCCTCGAAGAATTCTTTCCCTGTCATTGTGCCTTCGATGTTTGAAAACTTAGCTGTATCTCTGGAAATATCCTACAACTTCTTTGCATAATCTGGTTTATGCATTATTTTGTCGTTTATTACAAAAAATGAAGGAAGACGATTATGGGTTAAAGGTTCAAGTCTGTTGAAAAACATGTTTACAACTATCTCCAAGATGTGACATTTTTCTTCAAACTATACAATAAGGTTTATTTTTGTAAGAACCTTTTTTACTTCCAATATTGTTTCAGTCCTATCACCCACTCCTAAATCCTCAAGCTCATATTTTTTCTTAGAAGTTAATAACTTAATAATATTGTTAGCAGTGGTTGGATTATATCCAATTTCTTTGATTTTTGTAATAACATCATTTGCCTTCTCTATAAACTCCTTTTGCTCAAATATAATTTGTATGCAAGGCCAAATTTAATTGATAGACTCCATAATATTAGTCCAAATTATTTATTTAACTTGGACCAAGGTATTTCCAATGTTAGACTCCCCTCAGACTTCTGTAACCTTTCAATTAGTCTCTGTGCTCTTTGGACTTCAGCTGCATGTGAATTATCACTTCTTGCCTTATAATCCTGTAACAATTTTACCTGGTCCTGAAGCTTCTTTATTTCCTTTGTCTGTATTAGTAAGTTCTGCACTACTTTAGTGAGCTTCTCAGCTCCATCTGTTGTAATTGTTGTAGAAGGAGTTCCTGTAGGAGGGGTTGTAAGAGGTACAACCTCTAAAGGAACTACTGATAACTTGCACTACAAGGAAAATACCCTCTAGCGAAGGTTATAAAGGAGGTTTTTAGTGTTATAAAATTGGCCAAAATTGTCAAAAAAACATTTGTTACAACACCTGTTTATGGTTACAGAGGTTTTGGCGGAGCTTTTAACATAAATTCAACACAACTAAAAAAAAATTGGCATCCGAAGGTAATTACAGATGTTTTTGCCATCGGTGCGCTAATCAGGACTTAACACACCGGTGCATACATGTAGCCAAAGCCCTGGAGCGGTTGAAGGAGAATGCACTGGGCGGTTAAGGTATAGAACAACACCGAGCGTAGTGTTGATGATACAATGCACGGGGTCGTTCTAATTGGTCTTGGGAATTGAGCAGTGCCCATAGGTCATATCAACGCGTCAGTGCGTAGACTTATAGAAACGCACCGGTGTGTAGTATCACACAAATGCATCGAGAATTATAATTGGTATCGGTATTTGTGCAATGCCCATAGGTCATACAAATGCATCGGTGCGTATAGACACTTAAACGACCTAGTGCGCAGTATCACACAAATGCACTGAGATTTATAATTGGTATCAGTATTCGTGCAGTGCCTATAGGTCGTACAAATGCACCGATGCATATAGACACAAAAATGCCCCAATGCATAGTATCACACAAATGCACCAAGATTTGTAATTGGTATCGGTATTTGTGCATTGCCCATAGGCTGTAAAACGACACCGGTGCATATATAGACATAAATGCACCGGCGCGCCATATCGCACAAATGCCTCGATATTTTTAATTGGTTTTGGAATTTGTGCAGTTCCCATAGGTTGTAAAAACACACCAGTGCGCTTAATAATACAAATTCATCAGTGTAAGAATACACACACTGGTTTTCGTTTTGTATTTTTTAGAAACATCGACCTGTGACAGTGCAATTATTGTAATTGTTTTAAATTCATTATTCATCAAAAGTTGACACATCTTATAACAATATTCATATTAATTAAATTTTTATTAATGCATTTGAATGTGATGTTTGGATTAATTTGTTATATCATATCATAATTATTGTGGTTTTTTAAAATTCATTATTCATCTAAAGTCGACACATATATATCTTATAACAATATTCATATGAATTAAATTTTTATTAGTGTGTTTCAGAACGGAAATGGAGAACTCAATAGAATAAATTAAAACATATTTCACATATATATATATATATATATATATATATATATATATATATATATATATATCTAAGACATTCTTTGTCATACAAAATGGGACAATTATTGGTATCCCTTTATCTTTCAATTGGGATACTATGTCCATTACATTAAAGAAAATTTCTGATTTCACAAACATATTCCAAAAAATACAATGCCTTGCTTTGATATCCAAACATAGTGATCATCATTCTTCGCTTGAACTGCTCTCACTGCTAAAGCTACTTCCATGACTTGGGTTATTTTCAAGAATGTTTTTTTCACGGTGTTGATTATTTTCTTCTTCTTCACCTTCCATCTACAAACATAAAAATAAATTGTAATGAGCGTATATACATTGGTGAGAATAATGAAAATTTCAATATTAAATAATATACATCAATGTAAATCGAAAAAAAATGATGTACCAATGCAAAAATTGACTCATAAACTATACACATTCTTTCAAAACCATGTAACATGCCATCTTTCTAGATTTGATCTATTGGCGCAGTTCCATACTTTGTTTCTTGAAATTTTTATACCCCATAACAAATCATATATTTAATATAAATATTTATTTTTTTCTATCAATTATAGATGGAGCTAAGTAAAACAAGATCGATAGATGCTTACAAATTCCACAATTAAGTTCTGATATGCCAACATATAATCACAACCCATATTTAACCCAATTTAAATCAATTCCTCTGATGGTTCTTCTTTGTATGTTAGCACTTGTTTCAAGACATTCAATGATGATTTTTGTAAAACAACTTAAAAAATTAAAAAATGAAATCTAGTTAAGTTGTTATAAGGATGTAACAATTATTCACAAACTTAGATATCAATCCTTTTATTCCTTGTCGTCCTGTTTTATGTGCTGAATGGGTTCCATTTTCTTTTCTGTTCTGCAAGAAAATACTTGAAAATTAATATTTAATGCTAAATTGTTTATTTATTGTACCTAATGACTGAAAAAATCAATGATTACATATTACATTTGAAGCACGTTGTTGTTGAGATGGCTCCTCCCGTGATGCAATTTTGTCCATTTCTTTGACCATCTCCTTGTACACCTTTTTGGACATTCCTACTGGCATATTTCTGATATCAGTCGTTCATCTTTTGAGATTTTCATAATCTTCCTGAAAATGTAACATGACTATAAACTATTTAATTTTTATATTGATATATGAAAAGTAAGTATAACAAAAGTGATATTTGTAAATGATTCTAGACAAACATTTAAAGGAATATTACTTTTTTATTCTTTCTTTTTTGTTGTTGTATGTTTTTGCTCTTAAAAGTCTGACATGTCTCATTGACCAATTGTCTGGAAAATCTTCCTGTAGTTTAGATAAAATTTTGTTCTTGGAATCATTGGATTCGCTTTTGTATTGTAAGTGGAAAGAACATCTATACATTCGTTCCACTAGATCCCTCAAACTTTTGTAAAAGTTTTTTCCCCTTTCGTTAACCTCTAACACCACTCTAGATGAGCTAAGGAGCAATTCATCTTCATTTGCATGTTCTATCTTTTTCTTTTTTTAGAACAACATTCCTTTTCTGATTTGTTGGTCCTTGTAGAATATTAAACAGATGTGAATTAATAGACTGTTTGACACATGTTTTTTTTTTCTAAGTAAGGCTAAATTCTATTATGTATAAAATATTAATCTGTTGCTGCAGTAGCCATTAGGCTTCAGGCTTTAGCTGCTGATGATAAAGCAAGACAAGCATGATAAGGCCCCGCGCCCCATTCTGGAAACAGGTCCAATAATCCCAGTCATATTAGCACAACTTCTAAAAACCGCTTTAGATTTTGCAAAACATCCTCTGAAACCTCGTTGAGACAAAGAAGCGCACATGCAGCGAACGTGCCAGCTAAGATGCTTATATTTTTGCCTAGGACTTAAAAAAACCTGGAAGCTATAACAGCTAAGATCCATGAGGAGGAGAGGGGTCTTCTTCAACAATTCTGCATGTGTACTGCTCATTGCTGTTCGCCTGAGCTTCACCTGGAACATTTCCACCATCCTCGCGCGCAATCTCCATTGAAGGCCTGAGCTGAGGAGCTGAGAGAGCAGGGCCATCTCGTGGAGAGCTGTTGCTGAAGGAGGGAGCGGTCATCGTCGAGGAGCTAGGTGGAGCAAAATTCGGGACAGTTTCCCTCAGTGTCACAGTGATGAACGTGGTGAGAGTGGCATCACATGAGGTGCATTCGAACCTCAGCTCAGAGCGCTGAGAGGTCTGACGAATAGAGGGACGAAGGGAACTGACAACGGCAGGAGGCTCAAGGGGAGCGGGCGGGGTAGAGAAGGCGTCAGGGGATAAGCCAGAGGCATTTTCAGACAAGGGAGCAGGAGAGGGAGGCACACGATGGTTAGGAAGCCGACCACAAGAGGAGCCCCTCCGGGCTCGCATGCGCTCGCGGAGGCGGGGCATGGTGATAAAAGCAGAACGAGTCTGAGCGAGAAGCCCCAAGGAGACGGAGGGAGAATGAGAGAGCTGGCTACCCCCTTCCTGAGCAGACGAATTCAGAGAAGAACTACTGAAACCACGAAGCAAACTGACAGAGGAAGTGGCGGAATTACCTGTCTGAGCAATGTTGGCAGAGTTCCAAGCTTTGCGACTGCACCAAGGACTATGAGAGAAATGGCAATTAGGAGCAGGTTCGAAGCAGGCCACAATCCAGCAACGTTTCCCTGTAGTTGTTTTGATGGAGGCTTCAATGCTCGCAGGCGAGCAGATTACCTGCAGTGGCTGAGGATAGCAGAAGCCGTTCCCATCTCCATTCAAATTGCAGCGTAAACCGTCCATTCCAAACGCAATAACCATGTCTGGGAGCCAAGTGAGCCTTTCAAGGCAGCGATAATTCGCATCAGGCAAGACATTAAGACTATAGTTAATGATAGTACCGGGAGCCATGTGGGCTGCACCGGCGAGGGCCATCGGGAAGTGGTCTGAGTGCCACGTTCCCGGGTGGTCTTTAATCAGCCGCATCCGGCGTTGTTTGACACATGTTATTTAATAATTTTAATTATATTATTAATGAAAAATAAAAAAAAGAAACTCATATTGGATCGATAGTATTTTTTTCATTCACCTTATTCATCCTTTTGCAATTTTTACTTCAAGCTTTTATGCTCTTCTGGTCCCAGATCATAAATAATCTTATCGAGCTTCATCATTTGTGGCTTTGCATGATACACAATAAAAAATACATATTAATTAAACTTACATATAGTTCAAAAATAATATTTTTTGTAAATAATTTACAAAGAACTTTCCTTTTTTTCTTTTCTAGATGTGTTATCAGTATTTTTGTTACTAGATCTCTTGTCAATCATTTCTTTATCAATATCAAACTTGTACCATATCATTCATTAATATATTTATAAATAAATTGTCAACTTTTCAAGTAAAAAAAAATCTCGAGAGACTGGTGCACCATTCATGGTGTACGCACCGACGCCGGTGCGTGGGTGTCTTAGAAACACATCACACAAACAATATAATAGACTGTACAGTGCTCTAGGTCAACAAGGATCAATGGTGTGTTACATGTCAATCACCGCACTGTTAACCATGATAAAATAATAAAAATTGTCCAATGTTAGTTTTTGTAGCATAAACCAATACCATATTTTACATATGGTGCACCGATAAAAAAATTTTGTTTATTAATTTTTTATCACATTACTTATGCGGTGTGCTTGTACAATACAAAGCACCAATGTGCTAGGTTACGCTGGGTGCACCAATAATATATATATCTGTGTGTGTGTTTTTTTTAAATTTAGGCAAGGGCCGATATGAATTGGAATCCGACTATGCTAATCGTCCCGTCGATTGGATGTCTTACGTCTATATTTAGTAATACAAACCCTATAAATCTAAATTGAAAAGCCCTAATTATGAAATCATAGAAAGAGGGAAAAGAAAGGGAAGAAAAAAAAATAATGTAATGTTTGTATTTTTTGAAAGTTTTTTTTTTTCGAAACAAAACGTTCACAGTGCACCATAATGAAATAACGCACCGGTTGCATATTTTACAAATGGCGCACTGAGAGAATATATATATATATATATATATATATATATATATATATATATATATCACAGTACTTGCGCGGTGCGGTGGGATAATAGAGCGCACCGATGCGCTCAGGTACATAGGGCACACAAAAAAAAAAAAATCTTTTTTTTTTTTTTAATTTATGCAAGGGCCGACATGGATTGGGATCTGACTATGCAGGTTGTCCCATGGGTTGGATGTCTTAGGCTTATATTTAGCAATACAAACCCTATAAATATAAATTGAAAATCCATAATTCTGAAATCACAGAAAGAGGGAGAAGAAAGGGCAGAAACAAAAAGAATGTAGGGTTTGTTTCTAAAATGGTTTTTTTTTGCGAAACAACACATTCGCGGTGCGCCATAATGAAATAGTGCACTGGTGCCATATGTTACATATGGTGCACTGATAAAAACATATTTTGTTTTTATTTTTATTTTTATCACTGTACTTTCGAAGTGTGATGGTATAACAAAGCACACTGGTGCGCTGGTATAACAGAGCGCACCGGTGTGCTATGTTACGCAGGGCACACCGACAAAAAAAGTCAGTTTTTTTTTTTTAAATTTATGCAAGGGCCAACACAGATTGGGATCCGACTATGCAATTCATCCCGTGGGTTGGATGTCTTATGACTATAAAAACCCTATGAATCTAAATTGAAAAGCCATAATTCTGAAATTATAGAAAGAGGGAGAAGAAAGGGCATAAACAAAAGGAATCTAGGGTTTTTGTTTCTAAAAATAGATTTTTTTTTTTTTTTTTCTCTTCAAAACTGCAGAAAAGGTTAAAAAAATGCAGAAAAAGTAAAAAAAAAACAATAAACTTTGTTTTTTTTTATTTTACTGCATAAAAAAAACTACAGAAAAAGTAAAAAAAAATAATAAACTTTGGTTTTTTCATTTACTGCATAAAAAAAACTGCAGAAAAAAAGTAAAAAAAAAAAAACAATAAACTTTACTCACATTGTTTGAAATTCTATGGTACAAGGTTTGAATCACCAGAGGTTTGGAATTCTGATTGTCTGAATACTTCTGTTCGAACGTATTTCCCTACTCCACAGTGCTCTCATGCTCTGTTTTCTCCAGGTATGTATCCTGCAAATCTCTGGCTGAAAGTTTTTGCAAAAATAGTGAAATAATGAAAAGTGTTTAGTATTTAAAGAAATGTTTTATGAAATTAGATTTTCGAAAATATTTTACCGCCCATTTTTCAATTTACCACTTTTTTTTTCACTTAAAGAAAATAGGGTTGTGCTTTTTTTATTTTCGGTTATTCGTTACCAATGCGTCCCTTAATCGAACTGCACCGATGCGTCGGGTTATCTAACAATGCTAGTACGCAATACCAAAAACGCACCGGTGCGATTATCTGTAAATTACGCACCGAAATTACATTTAGGTTTGTGCACCAAAATTGATTTTTGATTTGCTCAAATGCAGGGAGAAAATATCATATATTATATGGAATGGACAATTCTTCAAAATCTAGCTCATTCCATAATATTTCTCAAAGTCCATCGTGGAGTTCTCCCTATCCATCTGGAGACGTAATATTTACTTCAAATTTGTTTTTTATTTTCACTATCTAAATGAATTTATGTTTTTTATCAATGCAGTCAATCATGCACAACTTAATTAAATTTATAATGTATACAAATTTGTAGGTTCATGTAGATTCAACATTGAGTTCAAATGCACAAAATATTCAAACTTCTCCAAAACATCAGAAGTTCTTATCAGGAGTTGCATACCACAAGGCGCATTTGGTAGATGAAAATGGACAGCCGCTTCACCCTGCCAATTGTAACAATATTGTATCTTCTAGCCACAATCTCAGGACAATGATGGTAGCTATAATTATAATTTTTTGGTATATATATTGATTAATATGTAATTATTTGAACGTCAAACCAATTTATAGTCATGCAATATTGTAAATGTGGTTACTAATTGATATCATATATTTTGTACTAATCATGTTCAATTTTTTTTTTTAAATTATTTGGATTCTAGTGATGATGAACGACCTACCTACCATCTTCCGTTGCACCCCATGACAATGTCAAATCAAGAGAAGAATGAATTAAGAGAAAAAATCGGAGAGGAACGATACCAAGAATGGTTGAATCAACCACTGATTCAATGCCCGCTATGTCCAGATTCACCTATTAGGAATGAATGCAACAATAGTAGTTCTTTACAAGTTGGCAATGGAGGAAATCAAATAGAGGTTGGTATGGATGATTACTTTAGGGATATGACTTCCATGGAGACAATTTTGTTAGATGCATTCCAAAACGATGACCAGCTAGGGGATGATGCTCATATCGCTGACACCTTTTTCGAAAGCCTTAAATTTTCTTCCACCACCCTCTTTGGACCTGGTGGTCAATCAAATTCTAGCCAGTTGGGGACAATGATGTTACTGTAGAACTTGAAAGCAAAGTTTGGCTTGTTGAATGCATGTTTCTCGGAACTTTTGAGGTAAGTTACCATAAAGTAATCCCTTATATAAATTTGAAATATAATCAGTACACTGCAATGAACATTACAAATGGTAAATTTTATGAGCGCTAATAATTATATCGACATTAATGTACATTTATTAATATATTTTTCCATTATCACCAACTACAGGTTATTCAAAGATAAGGTTCTTCCGAGTGATAATGTCTTGCCCGGTAGCTGCGAAGAGGCAAAGAAATTGTTGAAAATGTTGGGTGTTGAGTGCATATCATATCATGCATGCCCAAATGATTATATTCTATATAGATGAGAATATGCAGACAAAGAGATGTGTCCGAAATGTGGGCATGACAGGTATGATAAATAAATAAATAAGGGTAAATCACGTACTGGTCATCCTTTTAAGATATTGAGGCACATGCCTATAATCCCAAGGATTCAAAGGCTCTTTCATTGCAAAGAATTAGCTATGTTTCAGGGATGGAATGCCTCACATAGAGGTGAGTTGGGAGTTATGTGAATCCAAACTGATTCAATAGCCATGAATCATATAGAGGATACATGGCCTGAAAAAATCAAGGATGAAGTATAAAGTCTATGACTCAACATAGCCATGGATGGTGTCAACCCATATTCCCTCCAGAACACCAATTATTCCATTTGGCATGTAGTAGTGATCAATAACAATATCCCCCCATGGTTGTCTATGAAGAATGAACATATTATGTTGGCTCTCATAATCCCTCGTAGAAGACAAGTGAAGAATATGGATGTCTACTTACAACCACTAGTAGACGAATTGAAGGAATTATGGGATAGGATAAATGTATACGATGTATCAAGACCCATCGTAGCAGAGAGGAGTTTTATGTTGTATGGCATATGTGCTTACACGACACATGATTATCTAGGCTTAGGAGTTTGCTTTGGTAAATTACATGTTTAATTTATTGATTTGTTTATGTACGTAACAATACTATTTCACATATTAGTTATTTAATTCGTTATAATATTTGTTCTGATCTTCATAATATTATTTAACGTGCCATGCATATTAATTAATGTACACAAATATAATCTCGCAGTCTTGTAACAAAAGGGTATTTTGGATGTAAATTTTGTGGAACTTCTCTGAAAGCTAGATGGTCCAAGGACCTACAAAAGCCATTGTATGATTTATCCAGGGTATTCCTAGCAGAAGAACACCCTTACAGAAGAGTAGCATCTGCTTTCAATGGTAAACAAGAGAGAACCCAAAGGCCTCCAATAACGACACCAATTGAATGGCTTAGAGCATATGAGAGAGATAAGGATAAGGAGTTCATAGAAATGTTCGATTCAAATGGGGAGCATATGTTCAATGATCCAGATTTCTTCGACACCTATGTTGAGAAATTTCCCATTGGGATGAAAAGGAAATCTATCTTTTATGACCTCCCATATTGGGAGCATCTTAATATTGCCCACTTATTAGATTCCATGCATATATTTAAAAATGTCTCATCTTCTTTATGGAGGCACATATCATCGAAAAAAAGTGACACATTGGCTGTTAGGAAGGATCTTATTACTTCAAAAAATAAAAAGAAACATTGGCCAAGACGATTAGAAAGTACGGAATCAGGGGCAGGTGTTGGTCCCTATAATTCATGGTTTTTCAAAGAAGGTGATGTCCCATGGATTTTAAAAAAAGATGATATATCTTTGGCAAAGGAAGTTATAATGGATGTGAGGGTGCCAATTTCATACGGGCCTTCACTATGGCGCCGCTTCACCGTGGATGACCATTTGTTGGGGTTAAAATCGCATGACCATTTGAATCTTCTAAGAGTACGTATAATGTCAAAAGCATGATTTTATTATTTGTTATATTAATAAATTTTATCCCATGCGGGGATCATAAAACATAACTAATTTTGTATATTATTGCATGTGTTTATACCTTTGGAGTGTCATTATCCTTTGTTCGTGTGTGGGTGTGTGAAACATGAATTCCCTCAAGACCTAGGGCGTGCCATATCTAAATTATCTGCATTTGTACGTTGGATCACGTCAAAGGAGATTCATGTGGCTAGCATTCCACGGTGGCGTCAAGAGATAGTCGACGATTGTTCGTATGTTTGAGAAGGAACTACCGACGAGTTTCATGGAATTACAAGTTCATATTCTAATCCACCTAGTAGATAAGGTTGAATTATTTGGGGTGGTTTCTTGTCATTGGATGTTCTTCTTAGAGAGGTACATGAAGAAATTGAAAGTTTTTGTTTGACAAAGGGAAAAACCTGAGGGGTCTATGGCAGAGGGGTACATATCGTATGAGTATTTCTATTATGCCAGTGAGTACATCAAGTAGATCGAAAACATACCAGGTGCAGTGATTTGGGACGATGAAAGGGATGAAGACAAAAGAGAAGGGGAGTTTCTCCAAACAAGTGGAAAAAAGCGCTTGATAAAGAGTAAGCGACTTATAATTTTTCAAATTTACAAAAAGTAATTAATATTCATGTTGAACTTTGATAAAATGTATATTTTGATCTCTAAGTACTATATAATGTTGGTTTTATTTCATCAGCGAATGCAGAAATTGAAGCAATCAATAAATTTGTTCTTTACAATTCTGAAGCGACACAACCGTGGGTCACATTGTACGAAAAAAAGAAGATGAAATGGGATAGTGACAGGAAAGAATCCAAACGGTTGAATGGTAGAAGTGTGCCTTATCCCAATAATTTAAAAGAAAATATGCCAAAAAATATTCCCCAAAAGTTGGGTTTCTAACCAAGTGAGAGAGAAATACGGTGCTACTGGTCGTTACCCGCGTGCTGAAGAGGATGTGCTAAACGTAGGGATTGGGTGCAGAAACTCGATAATAATACTTTTAATTTATATGTAAATTTGAAACTTATATTAAGACATCTACATTTCATATTTTAACTGTTGGGTTATTATAAGACACGTGACACTATGATTTTTTTAACTTTTTTATAATTGGTGCATTTGTTCCCATCTATGTGGGCATATGGACACCATTTTCGCACAGAAAATGCCGATACTGGAAACATCACACAAGGCTGTGGAGTGGAAGTCGAGCTTGATCAATCTAGTCGATCTAGCCACCGTGATCAAAACCTAGTACGAGGGACATTAGGTTACGATGGAAAGATACAAGAGATCATTGAAGTCGATTTGTCTTCTTTCCAATGTGTTATTTTTAGGTGCAAGTAGTGGGACACCTTTGATAGGAATAATATAAAGGAAGATCGTGATAGTAGGCTGATATGTATCAACTCTAGAAAGATTTGGGATGAAGCTAAGGAGCCCTATGTTTTTTTTACTCAGATGTGTTGGATAGGGATTGGTGGTTCGTATTGACACATGACCCTAGATCAAAACATATTTTTGAGAGAAATAGTGTTATCATGCCATACGAGCTGGAAGATAATGAGGGTGATCATGAGAACCGAGAGTGATATGGTACATGTGTTATTTCATCAATATTTATAATTTTTAAGATGGTTTTTTCAAAACATTATAATATGTATTTTGAATTGATTGGTAATTTTCATTGTGTTAATGTTAAAATCAATAATTCATTTGATAATTATTTGCAATTATGTTGATCTCAAAAACAATGGCATACTGTATAAATTAATTCTTTTTTTGTATCTAAGACCATAATAAAATAATGATAATTCTAAAGTACATGAATTTATTTGCATTATTTTCTAAACTTTATTATGTTACAATAAATCATATTATTCTAGATTTATTATTTTACAATTATTTAAAATTTACAAATTTAAAATTTTTAATAAATTCATTTCACATTAATACAATTAAAATTTTACAAATATTTTACATACAATTAGAATTATAATTACAATTTTATAATTTCACATACAATTACAATTTCAATTTTAGAATTTTACATATAATTACAATTTTACAATTACAATCAATTCACAATAATACAATTAACATTTTACAAATATTTTACATACAATTACAATTACAATTACAATTACAATTTTACAATATCATGATAATTTAGTATTAAATTAATTAATAAACATGATGTTCATGATAACCATTGTACAAACAACATATTTGACTAAAAAGCACATTCAAAATCGCTAACATCATCGTGATCATGATCATCTAACAAAACACAATTAAAATTATATATTAACATATTCATCACAACCAAAACATCAAATATACATCTCATGTCAAATAACTCATGCTATCATCACATACACATTAAATGCACATACCTAACATGACCTAACAATATACACATCATGATGATCACCAACATGTAAATTAAGTACAACTGCAACATGAACATAAAATACATGGACCATATATATATATAACTGAATAATGTTAAAAATATACAATTGTAATATAAATGTCATGGATCAGCTATTGGTAGTACAACATCAATATTAGTACTAGTAGAGGCCTGCTCAGTCAATGGTGCAGCCTCAATGATCGATGGTCTAGCCTGCTCATGATAATGAGTACTAATGGATGCTGCAGACTGCTGAATGGATGTGGTTGATGGTCCAACCTCATCTCCATGATGAATTTTGTTAGATGCTAGTGGAGGCTCATGCTCATCTGACGTGGCGTGAGGTGAATGATCATGAGATGAAGAGTCATTGCTCATGGACTGTCCATCACCTGCTGCATCTTGACCAAACATATAACATTCAACAGTCCTCGTCAGTTGCGTAAAAGTTGTCGTAACTCCTACGACATGTCGCATCAGGTTGTAAATGTTATGCGGTATGCCTTTCCACATCTGTAATAGCCTATCATTGGCCTCTATGTATCTGTAATGAGTGGGCCTGATGCTCGCCTCAAAAATCAATGCACTGAGTTGGTCGCCCAACCATCCCAGATTCAAGATCATGTCGATGCTGTCTAGCACTCGCCTCCTAATGATCCTGCCTTCTGCCGCCATGCTCGATCATCATCACCGGATCCATACATGGATCATGGTACCGTGCGTAATCTCCTCGCCATCAAAAGAGTCAATGTTTGCAAAATATATACAAGTACACAACAATAATTAGACAATTTCATTACACAATTTAATAAAAACAAGTTAAAGAACATGTTAGAATAAATATAAATAAAATAGTAATATTACCTCTATCATCTGGCGGCTCATCAACTGTGAAGAGGATGTTGGGACACCCTCGCCAATCTAAGCCAACATAAGGACATGGGACCATAACGAAGGGATGCTCATCAACACTGGATAGCAACACCAGTGCATCCTGTGATATCCTCCCGAAAAACTCAGTGTCACCCCTCTTGGGCATCATCTAACCCCACATGTGCATACGTGCCTCAAACCTTGTCCTACGAGGTTGCTGAAGAAAATTAGGAATCGTCTCTGGAAACCTCTCAAAAAATAAAAATAAAATCTCTGAAGCAATACGGAAGTTCACCCTCCCTTGTGCATGAGCACGACATCTATCTAAGGCTATACAAAATTGTCGCAAGAAACAGGCAGACCACCTGACAAGTCGTGGCTCCTATACTAAAGAATCAACATAATATAGAAGTGGGTAACTAATGCGTTTCCCATCACCATTGTTGTGCGAAATGGTCGAAATGATAAGTGAGAGACACTGCACCTCCTCCCTACCAAATGTACCAATACGTAACTGACCACCAGGAACTCGAAACTCTACAAGAGACAATACATTTTCTCCAATGTATCTCTGCAAGTAAACTAACTAACTCCCTGCTGCATAGCCAATTGGAACCTCTGGGAATGAGGGAAAATCCACCCCTCTCCTCGATAGCCCTGTAATGAAGTATATATCCTCCTCAATGGGCATGTACCATTGGTTGATACCAACTCGGAAAGCCTATTGATGGGCATTCCACCTTTGGATAAAATGTCTCAAAAACAAATTATGGCCCTTTAGGGAAGTAGCCTCCTCATAGAACTTGAGGAGGCCTACCTGCCTTAGGAGCCCCTACGTAGCTGTTGTAATAGGGTGAGGGTACGCATCTCTCTCCCTCTCTCGTGCCTCTCATAGGCGAACCATGTTATACTGGTCTACCTGTTGTTGTTGTTGTTGTTCCCCCTCTTCTCTCCTTTCATGTCTTTGAGTGATTGACATATTAAACACAATTTTTTTATTAAATAAAAAATGTATTTAGAAATATACATATATAATTTTTTTTTTGAAAAAAAATTAAAAAAACAGTCGGTGCATCGAAGAAATAGTCACGCGCCCGTATTGGTGCGTCTTTCTATGGAGTGCACTAGCCTCGGTGCACCTAATAATATTAAGTGCCTCGATGGTAGTGCTCTAGAAGAATTTATAGCACACCGTTGACTATGTACGGTGTTAGTAGGGTGGTGCACTGATGAAACTCTATGCCCCGGGGCATATAGTTAAGTCAATGGACCAACCTCCTGCCATCATGACATAGTGAATAGTGCGGCCTTTTATCAGACTGCATCGTTGACCCAGGTTGAATACGAAAAGCCGTGCACTGAAAAAAATAGCTACCCCTGGGCTACGATTTTAGTAAATGCACCATGTTGTAGCTATTCAACTAGGTCAACGGTGCGGTCAGATAACAGACCCCACCACACTTTTAAAAAAAAATTAAAATAACATGGTGCGCCTTCGGTACCGCCCCGAAACCGGTGCGGATACCATAAGTGCTAGTTTACCAGGCTGCACTGTTGACAATGTGGAATAGCAGCAACATGGTGCATTGATCAAATTACCAGCACCGGGATAGAACATTTAGTCAAATCACTGTGTTTCCGCTATTCCGCATTGTCAATGGTGCGGCCAGGTAAACGATTGCACCGCAATTTTTAATTTTTTTTTAAATAACATGGTGCGCTTATCGGTACCACCCTGGAACCGGTGTGGATACCATTAGCACTAGTGGCAGTGCAGCCTATAAATTTACAGGTAGCACTGGCAACTGGTGCGAGCCGAATGGCTCGAGCGCACCGCGCGACAAATATTTTTTTATTTCCTTTCAAATGGTTAATTTTAAGATTATTTGAAATTATAATCCACTAGAAGGTCTAATTATGGAAAAACGAGAAAAATACCTGTACATTTTCTCGTCGAGGAGGCATATTGGCTGTAGAATTTACAAAATAAAATTTCTCCACCATTTGCAAAATTCAAGCTGGAGATTGGTGGGAAATGCATAGCAGCAGTGTGTGCAATGAGTGCAATGGGAGCACTGATGTCAAGGCGGCTCAGACAAGGATAAATTGCACCGGTGCTTGAGAGCTCTGTAGCACTGAAAAAAGTGAAAAATGTGGTTTTTTGGCCGTAATTTTTTTATTTTATTTAACCCTATTCCGGTGCGCAAGATTTTATAGGCACACCGGTGCGTTTGCTTCAGTCCGCACTAGGCGGTCTCTATTTTCGTGCAATTTTTATGAGGCACCGGTGCGGAAGGTCTATAAAGCACCGGTGCACAACATTAATACAATGCACTAGAAGGGTGTGTACGGAGCACACGGTGTCCGGTGTGCCAATGTTTTGTGCAGTTTTTTGGCCCTAATTTTTTTTTATTTAACCCCCATCTGGTGCGCGGGATTCTATGGACTCACCGATGTGTTTTCGTCATTCTTCATCGGGCATTTTATGTTTTCGTGCACTTTTTATGAGGCACCGATGTCGATTCTTTTTAATGCACTGGGGCACTAGAGTAATAAAACGCACTGGGCGGGTGTGTATGGAGCGCACGGTGTCTGGTGTGCCAATGTTTTTTTCAGTTTTTTGGTCATAAATATTTTTTTATTTAATCCCGTTCTGGTGCGCCGGGTTTATGGGCACCCCAGTGTGTTTTAGTCATTCCGCTCTGGGCGGTTTCTATTTTCGCACACTTTTTATGAGGCATTGGTGCAGATGTTGTGTCAAGCACCAGGGCGCTATAGTAATAAAACACATCGGGTGTGTGTGTAAGGAGCACAGGGTATCTGGTGTGCCAATGTTTTGTGCGAGTTTTTGGCGGTATTTTTTTTTTATTTAACCTCATTCTAGTGCGCGAGTTTTATTGGAGGACTAGTGCGTTTTCTTCATTCTGTACCAGACGGTTTTTTTTCCATGTGCTTTTCATGAGGCACCAGTGCAGATGTGTTGTGAAGGCCAAGTGTGCTACAAAAAGGAAACACCCTAGGCGGGTGTGTATGGAGCACATAGTGTCCGGTGTGCCAATGTTTTGTGCACACTGGTGCTTTCTCATGTTGAACGCACCGGTGTGTTTTACAGTGATAAGCACATCGTAAGAAATAAATCTGCAAACACCTCCACCGACCAACCTCCGCTAGAAATGGATGTCTGAGGTATTTTTATAAGGGGTTCCTAAAAAACATCCTCTAGAGGATATTTTCTTTGTAATGTTGGTAGCCTACTCTTTTTCCTTTATCATCTTTTCCATCTCAGCTTCCATCTGCCTTAGCTGAGAATTTTAATCTGTTATGAGTTTCATCATATGTGCTTTCTGTGACTTTGTCTCTTCAATATATTTAGCCAAAGGGTCCTTTGTAGCTGGAAACTTTAGCTTCTTTCTTAATGCTACAATGGCAGCATTTTTCTTTTTAATCACCTTTTCTAGAACTTTGATATTAGAGGAATCATATCCAATCCATATTACTAAGTCTTCCAAAGAAGTAATCTTGGAATCCTTATCCATAGAAGAATTCTCCATTTTGATCCATGATTGGATATTAGCGAAATGATTTCATAGTAGTGTTAGTAAGTTTAGATTAAATAATTTCACCTGTCTTCTTATGAATCTCCATTTGATCAATAGGATTTATATATTTAACATCAAACTCAAATGCAGTCTTTTTATAATCATCCGAGGTTTGGGGTGAGGAATTTGTGCTTAGAGAAGGGTCACCTGCATTTTTCCTTTATTTGAATCAAATGATGACAGTAGCATGCTTTCATATCTGAAAGTCTGCTTCTAGAATTGATTATATGTACTAGTCTACAAATCTTCATTTTTAAATTTAATCTCCCTGAAAGTATCAAAAATAGTCTTCTCTTTCTCCCCTGTAACAACTGTGTTGGTTTGAATGGCCTTTTGTTGATCCTGAGAAGTAGTAGAAGTGGTAGAAGAGAGTGTTTTTTGACCTCCTACTTGTGAGGAAGTAGGTGTCTCTTTGTTTATGATGATGACTTCCTACTCTGAGTTTTTATCTGGATTAACCTTGGGGTTGAGTTTAGTCCTTTTACTGTACATGATTTTGAATTCTTTATTGGAAGTTTCTATCATTGAAGGGGACTCCCGTTCTCTGATCCATTTTCCCACTTTCTCCTGTGGGATAGGAGTTTGTGATATTGACGTTGACACCACTTGCTCCTCAGCCTCTTATAGATTATTCTCATTCCATTCTAGCTAATTCATGTACCTCTAAATTTCTGGTCTATGGGTGTGAATATCAGGTGTAGATTTGTTCTCTACCCTTAGTTTGGAGATGGTACCCAATGGATCATATGACCATGTAAAATTGAGGCTAAATTTCATTTCTTTCAATAATTTGTATGCTTCCTTCCCTGCTGCTCTGTTGTTACAAATTAAAGGTCCTATTTGTGTCTTAATTCTAAACTGAGATTTCTTCTTGGCAGACACAAAATGTACCTCATCGGCATTGAGCATTTTCTTGATGTATTCAAGGGAAAAAATCCTCATTGGGAGGAATTTTGGGAGATTGTATGGACTAAGCTCACATCCATAAATCCTTAGCTCTGTGTAATTTTCGTAGAGGTAAAAATATCCTATTTTAGTTTGACCTAATAACTACAAGACTTTCTTGATTTCTTCACTAATTCTTGGCTCTGAATTGCTGTTGAGAAGACTAAGTGCTGCATGTACAAATAGTTCTATGAACTATTTGTATGACTATTCTTTCTTCTCCTTCATCACCATTGAAGTCCTTCTTCATCCATCTTCTGTGATGAAAACTTGAACCTGTCTCCCTGAAAATATAGAAACAAATATACTAAAACAAAGGTATATTTAAACACCTTCTCAATGTAGAATTTAACAAATTGTTCATGAATAGAATCTCCAAGGAATTGGCTGAAGTTGAATGGGACATAAGGCTTGGAATCTATAGAAAAAATGGACAGGAAACCTATAATAGCCTCATCTACCCATTGATCTGAGTAATAACCAAGGAGGTACGATATGATAATACTGATATGCTTAGTTCTTTCAGGGAACATGGAAGATGGATAGGTAGCATTTTTCTTAGGTAGGTGGGCATCTTCAGCCAGAAAAAGCTCAAGGGTTTTAGCCCTTTTTGCAAAGTCTAACTTCTGATATAATTCAATGAGTGTTTCTTGAGAAAAAGGAGTGATATTCTTTGTAATATGGGCCTGCATCATTTGATCTATAGTTTGGGCATTTATGGTGACTAGAATCTCTCTAGTAGGTGCAATATTAGCTCTATGATTGGGTTCATAATAGGCGTGACATTTCTTGATGAATTCAGGGGCACTGTGGGTGTTGGGAAAGGTATAATGGGGCAAAATGGAATCGCACAGTCTAATGTCAAGGAATTTTTCTTCAAGCCAGTAGTACATTTCAAATAACTCTAGCTCGCATACGGTTTCATGGATTTTTTAATCCCTGTCAGCCAGAAGAATGTGATCAAGGTCAATTAAGGGATAGAGGAGTGGATTTACAGTTTCCACCTAGGTTTTCTTCTTGGGGTCTATGGTAAACTCTATTTTGGTAGTGAATGAGGGTTTTTGTTAAAAGAAATGGAGGTTATGGTTGAGAAAAACCTTTGTAATGAGGAAAGGTTGGGGATAATTACAAAGAGCAGCTTGACATCGGTTGAATTTGATTTTATGGCGCTATATTAACCTACAGAAAACCTGTACAGATCAATGAAAATAGTAAGGTAAAGGATCAAACATCGATTAAGCATGAATTTATATAGGAATGGGTCATTTTATTGTTGATGGTGGCGCGGGTCCGTTGGTTTAACGGTTAGGGACGAATTTAATTAGCAATGCTTATTACTGTGGGAAGGAATTCGATTTGGCAACGGATGGGTCCAGGTCACGTGATAGGACTGGTGATCAACGAGCATATTTAATGGTTTTGATACATCTAGGAAAACTGCTTTTTGGAGGGGTAGTGAAGTGGTAAATGGTTTCAGCTGGGGGTGGGGTGAAAAATCATGTGAAAGTGCTACATTAGCGTGGGCCCAAAAGTTAAAACTGCCTGTTTCATACCCCCACCCCGAGTGTAAAGTTTAGATGGAGAAGGCGGGCCAAAAAATAAAATGATTCTTCAGATGAAAAGTGTGGGGAGAGGATGACGGGACAGATGTAGGGGGGTTAATCGGCCAGTGGTGGGGTTGGATGGGATATTTTTTTCAGGTAGCAGGGGGGCTTATGCAAAGGTAAAACTTAGGATTCAGGGGTTGATGCGACAGATTTTCATATTGATATGCCAAACCTTTTGACATTAGGATAAAATTTTATTCCTTTTCCTCATCAGCGCATGAAATAATTTTATGATTTTAAACACTTCATATAAATGTTTTTCATGCTTTTCAAATCCATTATGTAATTTCTACTTACCCTTTCCTTTTCAATTTCTTTTTTTAAGCTAACATTTTTTTATCTCATGTGTTTAGGGTGCATTTGAGCTAGAAAACCCACATATCCTTTTTTTTATAAGATTTTAAACTACTCTATCACTTATTCCTCCTATTGATTCAGATTAAATTGTTGAATCAATCTCATTTTCTACCTAACTACTAATTTGTCAATATTAAACTATTTGACAAATCTTTATTCACTAATATATTTGACATGAAATTTACAATTGTTCCATCATGATTAAGTTGTATGATTGGAACAAAATCTAGTCATTGTGGCATTTTTAGGCAAGTTTCACACAATCTTATTTAATTTTTAACATAAATGTAACTAATTTAAAAGTAGTGGCATTTAAATTTGCAGCACTTTCAGTATTATTTATCTTTTTATTTTGTGGGGCATTATTCACTTTTATTCTTTTTCAATTTTCTTCTTCTTGACTTTTTCTTCATATTCATTTTCTTTTTGTCATACACTCTTTTGATTTTCTTTTTGTATATACTATTTTTTTGGAAATAATTTGCAAAATGAAAATAAATTACAATGTAAACATAGAAATAATGATGTACTCAATCATCTTGAGATCCTATAAAATATAGGACCCTAATAGTGGCTCTAGTTGGGGATGGTACTTCTTCATGCGAAGTGTCAAGAACATATGATCAATGGCCTTGAGTATCCAAAGTCTGTAATGTCTGCATCTGATTTCTTTTTCATTTAAGATACTTATGATAGCTTGTTAATGAGGGCTTAGGGCCTTCTCTACGGGCTTCAACTCTAATCAGCAAGTTATCCAATCAAATAATATAGACTGTGATATGTACAATGATGTAGATACAATTATTTGTGCTAAGAAAAATAGTGCTTCAGCATCCTGCCATTGATAGGACCACCAGGTAATATTCTCTATCTAGGTCTTTAAGGAAGAATGCATTATTTCCCCTAAAAGCATGAATGATGTATGTCACTTTCCAAAGGCTATAAATTTACCATTTTTACCTTTGTCTTCTCTCCTGGAATCCCACCTTAAAATTTTGTCTCCAATGTTGAAATAATCTGCTTTAGTCCTTTTGTCAAAAAAATTTTGACATTTTCCTGACTTACTTGAGCTTTGTTGTATACCTCCTCCCTTGGTTGCTGCAACTGAATTGTTTGATTGATTCTTCTCTGTATATAATTTGTCTCAAATTGTATTTCTTGTATTAGCTTCATGATTGTTACTCCTAAACATGATGGAAAAAGAGAATCCATTCCATACACCAACTGGTATGGTGACATACCAATTGATTTATTTGTAGTAAGCTTGATAGCCCAAAGTGCATTGACCAACCTGTTGTGCCAATATTTCTTATTGTCTTCCAAAAATTTTTAAATGATATTTACCAGACTTTTATTTGAGGATTCAACCAATCCATTACCCTAAGGGTAATAGGATGTTTAATGTCCCAAAGTAATGTGGTATTTGTTACAAAATTCAATCATTTTCTTAGATTTGAAAGCTGTGGCATTATCAGTAATGATTTTTATGGGACAGCCAAATATAGAAAGGATATTGGCCTTAAGAAATTTAATAATGACAACATTAGTAGCAGATCTGGAAGGGGTGACCTCTATCCATTTGGTAAGGTAATATGTGGCTGTGAGAATCCACTTATGTTGGACAGAGGAGGGAGGATGGATTTCACCAATGAAATCCAATCCCCGCTGTTGAAAAGGGCTCTCAATTGAAATAGGCTTTAATGGTAGGGGTAAGAGTTTTCTTTTTCCTTCAAAATTATGGGATTTATGGCATGCAGTTACCTTCTTATGAATGTGATGGAATAAGGTACACCAGTTAAAAATAACCCTGAGGATTTTATTAGCAGTGGTTTTCCAATATAGGTGACTACCACAGTCACCTTCATGGAAGTCTTGCATGATTTTCTCTACATCATCTTTCAAAAATCACTTAAGTAAAATGCCACCAACATCTTTCCAATATAACACATCTTCAATGATAAAAAAATTATCTTCTTTTAATTTTAGAAATATATATATATATATATATTTTGTTAGACCGGGAGGAGCATTTAAATTAAACAAAACATACAATAAGTTTTCATACCAGGGTGAGTTCAAAAATGCCTCATCCATCTGTGGCGTCGCTTGTTCCTCTTGATCATCCAATTTTGCAACAAATTTGATGTCTAGTGCATGAAAATTAGACTCTTCCATATATTTGGCCTGTCCTTGTCCTTTGATCAACTTAGTTGGTTTGATTTCTAAGTCATACTCAAGGATGAAAACAATCCATTTCCCTCGTTTTCCATCTAGTCCATTCTGTGTCAAAATGTACTTTACAACTGAATTAGGTACATATGCAATAATATGTGAATGAAAAATATATACTCTACAATATTTTATTGCTTTAAATAATGCAAAGGCTTGTTTTTCCATGATATTATATTTTAAAGATGCATCTCTTAAAGCCTTACTGAAAAAGGAAATAGGTTATTCAAAACCCTATTCATTTTTCTGCAATAAAACAACTGCAATAGTGTGTTCAGAAGTAAAATAAAAGATAATAAAATCTATGGTAAAATCTGGATTAATCAACATTGGTGTTGTTGTTAATGCATGTTTAACTAAATCAAAGTACTATCTAGCCTCAATAATCCATTTTATTTCTGAATCCTTTTTAAGCATGTTTGGTATATTTCTAAGAAGCTTTGCAAGATTAGGAATGAATCTCCTAAGAAAATTAATTTTTCCAATAAAAGACTGAATTTCTTTGATATTTCCAGGGTGACTAATTTTTCACATTGCTTCAATCCTACTAGGATCAATTTTAATTCCATCCTATGAAATAATATGACCAAGAATCTTACCTTATTCAAGGCCAAATAATGTTTTCTTGGGATTTAATGATATACCATACCTTCTACACTTTTCAAACACTCTTCTTAGATGTCTCAAATGTTATTCATCTGACTTTGAATATAAAGTAATGTCATCAAGATAAATCACAATAAAATGGCCAATATCATTAGCAAAGGCAATGTCCATTGTTCTTTGAAATGTAGCCCCAACATTCATTAACCCAAAGGGCATCTTCACATACATGAAGGTTCCCCATGGAGTAGTGAAAGTTGTTTTATCTTGATCATGAGGATTTACTAGGACCTGGTTATAACCCTAGAAACCATGTAACAAGGATATCCTACTTGACCCTACTACCTTCTTTAATATATGATCCATTTCGGGCAAGGGGTAGTTTTCTTTCAGAGAAACCTTGTTAATATTTATAAAATCAATACACAACCGTATTTCTCCAGTTTTCTTCCTAATAGGTACTATATTAGATATCCATTTAGAGTATCTGAGAGGAATAATAATTTTAGTATCGTACATCTTTTTTACCTCTTTCTCAATCAAGGGCATCAGAACAGGATTTATTCTACAGAGCTTTTGTTTGAATGGATTTTGGTCTTCCTTGACTGGGATTTTGTGTTGTATGATGCTAGTATCATATGCTTAAAGATCCTCATAGCTCCAAGCACAGACATCAATAAAATACTTGAATAAAGTTATGTATTCTTGTTTTCTAACAATAGGCAGTGATTTTGAAAGTTTTATCATTTTAGAATTTTGTTCACTACCTATATTGCATTCTTCTACGTCTGCCCCTATGGGCTCTATTTTTGGCTATTTTGCTACATCATTAAAATAAAAAATTTCTTCTGATGGAACCAAAACTCGTGGAAAAAAAATATATTTAAGATGAATTACTTCAAATTCTTCATTTTCTAGATCAATTTCATGCAATTCTAAATTATGTACAACTTTATCTATAGGGATATTTACATCTAATTTATCAAAATGTTTCCCTACATTATTATATACAACTATCTGATTATGTGTTTGACCATCTAAATCAATGTTATTTTCCTCACACTCGTCTTTGGACTGCAAATAGTTTTTTATTTTCTTATCATTTCCAAAAACCTGCCAATACCTCATGTTATCTATTACAGCTGGACGACATTTAACCTCTAATGTATATTTTCTTTTGGGATGAGGAATTTTTCATGTGCTAGCTAAAAAAGCCAGACCATTAGCAAGGACATTCTGATTTCTAGGTATAACAACAAGATCATATTCTTCAAAAGTGTGTAAGAAATCAAGCACAACATTTCTGTATGCTCTCAATCTAGGATGTTTTGCAACATATTCTCCTTTAATATGTTTAATTATCAATTCAGAATATCCATATCCATAAATTATTTTAGCATCTAATTTCTTCAATAATTGCAAGCCTAAAAGAAGTGCTTCATATTCTGCTATGTTGCTGGTACATTGAAAATTTAGTTTGTATGAATGACCTTCTGAGTGATTATTTCATACATTTGAAACCCACACACCTGTTACTAACCCTGCTCTACTACAAAAGCCATCAAAACTCATATTCCAAAAGGGTTCGGTTTCAGTGTTTTGGTGTACAGTATAAGTTTGATTTTCATGTGTTTCACAGATGTTATTTTCATCACTGGTGACATGAGCATCAATATCCCCATTATTATATAGAGTGAAGGAGTCTAAATCAGATTGAACATAATAAAGAGGGTAGTTATGTGGCTTCTCTTGACTACTCACCATGTATTTCATTAAGGTTTCCCTATACAATATTTTGTTTTGACCAGACACTAGGATGGTTGCATAGGTCATATCCATTTGGAGGGTACCTTGTAGTTTTTATCCCCAAGAGTGTGACTACAGCATGCCATACTTTGGGGGAATATCTCCCACTATTATGTCCATTAATAGGATTTTAGCTGGGATTTGGGCCAAAGTTACACATCGATCCTTTATGAGACCTAAACATACTACTTTGCTTGAATAAAATGAATACAAGTATTTGTAGGGCCTAGTAATGTCAAGACAAATTTTCTCCATAACGGCTTTTGGCATCAAATTATGTGAGGCACCCGAATCTAACATTGCATTGTGAAGAATTTTATCATTCACATTGAGACTGACATAAAATGGAGGGAATCCTCCTTCATGTGGTTAACCATCTACCTCTGGACCAAATAATAGTTTAGGTTGATCATCATTCAAATTTATCATTATTTTCTCCTATATTCAAGGCTTTCATAACTTGAGTTCTGTATAGATTTTTATTCATTAAATCAGTTAAAGGGATAGGAATTTTCAGCTTTGCTAGGTAATCTTCAATATTGAATGATGTTTGAAATTTATTGAAGTTCAGAAAGTCAGATTTCTCAACATGTTATTTTTGTTGAGTGGTGGTAGGAATGTCTGTTTGAGTATTTTTGAAAGAATTCTCAACAATCATTTTAGCAGTAAGGTCAACTATATTTTTTCTAGAACTATCACGAGTTTTCTTAGCAATAGTTTTTGGAGTTTTCTTTGAGGTGGTGTCAGAAGTTTTCTTGACAGTTTTTTCATTTGTCTTTTTGTTTCGAGTATCTGATGTTTTCCTACTCCTAATATTGTACTTGTTAGGGTCCCGTGATTTGGCTGATTGGCAAGCCAAATGACAGTGTAACATCAAAACAATCTTTGGTGTTAGTATGAATCCTTCGTCGAAGTGTACGAAAAAGGACCACTTTAGCTACGCATAACTAATAGCCCTAACAACAAAAGTGGCTGCCAATATCTTCAGATTTGCGGTTAGTTGAACATAAAAGAGCTGCAAAAACCAGATCTATGCATGGAAAGACATTAAAAATAAGGGTTTGCTCCATATACCAATAGACAAGACAAGAACAATTTTTGAAAGAATTTTTGTATTAATTGGGCACCTGGGAGGAAAAAAAGAAGGCGTATCAAATTCTCCTTAGTGGGATGGGTTCTTGGAAGTCCTCAGCACTTCAAATCTAAAATCTCTCTCTCTTGTTGGTGTAGAAAACCCACACAAAGAATGGCACTCAAAGGGAGCTCTCACAGCAAATGGCAGAAAATGGTGACCAAGTGTATAGATCCAGAGTGATCTAATAGGCAACAAAAGGTGAAGAATGGTAGGAAAAACCCTCCTATTTATAACAAAATATTGGGTCATTCTAGATCTTGGTGCATGGGTTAACCAGTTCTAGATCCACTTTTTATGGAATATTTTATTATATTTGTTGGAGGGAAAAGGTATTTGACTTGGGTCAAATCCCTTAATTTGTCAAAAATAAATAAATAAATGATTTATTTATCTTTTTAAGGAAGCTGTTAGAAGATAATCAAATAAATAATGATTTATTTAATTATTTAAGGAAGTGGTTGAAAGATAATTAAATAAATAGTGATTTATTTAATTATTTGTGGGTGATTTGGTCATATTTAACAAGGAATATTATCTAAACAAGGTTTAAATAATTATTCCTAGAAAATAATAAGATAAATAAAGGTTTATCTAATTAATTTTTTTGATTTTGGGTTAAACATGACTGGGAATAATAATTAAATTATGATTTAATTAATTATTCCATGAGGAAAATCAAACAAATATGGGTTTGTTTAATATTTCCTTTTGGGGTTTCCTGTTTTAACATAGTGAAAGCAGTTTTACTTAGGGTAAAACTGGTCTTACATGGTGTACTTGGGTCCATCTAAGGATAATAGGTTAGATGACCAAAAAATGGTGTAACAGATTGCCCCCCAGCGTGCGAGTGTCAGGAGCAAATCGTATGACCGAAGTACGTTGTAAGAACACAATCACTAGACAACAAAAAGGGATGTCAGAGAGAGAAATGTGAGGTAGATAGTGTGCTGAAGGACTAGACCCTGAGGAGACGAGACTCGCAGGTGCAACAAGTCTCTTTTTATGAGAGGGTGCCTGTGCTGAAGGCGGCGGGGGAGGCATACCTATGCCCGCCGAGACAAAGTACAAAAGAATAGTGTGTCCAGTAAACAAGGGACCGAACCATAAAGTACAGCTGGCATAATCATGAGCCAGATAAAAATACAATGAGGAATCCCACATACATGCTGTGCCTGGGATAACAGCCAAGACTTTTACAATAATATCTGAGTACATGAGATACAAATACAACCCAAATGCCCCATATAAATGGGGAAGGGCTCACACAATCTGACTGATACATGCAAGTCGAAGAGGCGCTGCAAGTGGCTACGGCCAACACCATCAAATATCTGGAGCTGCATCGAAGGCTGCAATGAAGAGGTCATCCGGGCATGTGGGGGGTTACCTGCAGGGCCACCCCCTCATGAGGGTTGAGACATCTCACACACACCCGGGGAGTCATCAAGAGTTGCTGCTGGATCACTGGACCATCAAGTATACAGATCTCAATCATGCTGAAAGGAGCTGGAGAAACAATCAAGTCAAAGGGAAAGGAGATATCCCTTTTCCTGATCCAAGGCACCGAACAAGAATGGAAGCTGGAACCAAGGTACACCGCCCTCTAGACCTGGCTTCTGGAATGAATGAGCTGATGTCGACAGAAGGAGGTCCACCATAGGTGAGGTAATGAGAGACCCTCAACTAAGGCACGAGAGAAAATAGTAGAGCGACGGACAGACTGACACTAATGATGATAGTGAAGTGGAAAGGACTGAGTAGCTAATGGACGGCTTCCCTTGTTCGAGCATAAAGGGCATGAATGACATGGCAGCAACTGACACAATATCGTAAGGGATAGGGGACAGTGGGACTGAAGGTCATAATATGCGACACAAGAGAGATACCAAGCAATGAAGGATGGAGGGCTATAGCGGGGTACAAAGGGACTCGGGATAGACTCCATGAATGCGATGATGACTCAACTTGGATGCTCTAAACAAGGGCGACGCGATGGTGCTGCCACACAGTAAAGGCCCATTGGGGGACCATAGAAACATGAGTACAATATGGGAACTCATGACGAAAATCGACATGAACAAAGACAAGTAATGAGGCGAAGTGGTGCCCTGAGTACAAGTGTCGTAAGTGAGGAAATTCGATTTGAATGAGAGGGGAAGTGGCCCTTCTGGGACAAAAGGTGTCCTGGTGAAGTGTTAAAATGAAAAAATATGCTGGCTATCTAAAAGAAAATAAAACATGCATTTCAGAAGGGAGATGCTAAGGGTAATATTTCTTAAGATAGAGTGCATTGCGAGGATTAGGAAGGGGGTGGCCTTCGAAATCCTTTGAGAGGTATGCCCCCTTACCGAGATCCTTACTGATGATGTAAGGGCCTAGCCATAATGAGTCGAACTTCCCATGACCAAGGACGTCGTGGGCCTGGTCGTAGACTAGAACAAGGTCACCTTCGTGAAAAGTACGAGGCTGGAATTTTCGGTCATACTGGGCTTTGGTGCATTTCTTGGTCGCTTCCATGGTTTGCAAGGCAACGCGACGGTCTTCGGAAGCGCGCTCGAGCATGATAAGTCGTTGTTCTAGAGGTTGGGTGTTAGGGAGAAGTTTGACGGCCAGATGCAGGGAAGGGATTTCACACTCGATTGGTAAGATTGCCTCCTCTCCAAAAACGAGGTGGAAAGGAGTGAACCCGGTGGCGGTTTTAATAGAAGTCCAATAGGCCCATAAAGCAGGGAAGAGCATGAGGTGCCAGTTGGTTTTGTGCTTATTCACCGTTCATTGAAGCATAGTCTTGAGAATTTTGTTGACTGCTTCGACTTGGCCATTACCTTGGGGGTAATAGGAGGAGGAATATTGGTGCTCAAAACCCAACAGTGAGGATAGCTCGTGCCATATCTCATCTTCAAAATGTCTGCCATGGTCAGAGACCAGTTGTTTCGGAACTCTGAATCGAGCGATAATGTGGTTAAAGAAAATGACAGTGTAACATCAAAACAATCTTTGGAGCCCAAGGACCTAGCCTTCCTGGACTTAGAGAGGGCTCTCTCTATTTGTGTAAGGGATATCTGTGTGTTTTCTTATTGTGTTCTCTATTGTAGGCTAGTTATGAAGTAGTTTTTTGGTTTTGGTTTTTAGGTTGTGAGGGATGAACCAATAAAAGACATAAGATAGGTAAAAATATGTCAGATCAACTGGGCTATGGGGTCAAAAAGGTCAAGAAATATTTCAGGTGGTGATACAAGGTTGTTGAAGGGCCGATTTGATTCGAGGTAAAATGGATCTTTGGGAAAAATGGAGTGAGATGGACATTAAAATTGTGAAGAACAAAGGATTTCAAACATAACTAGTTTAATATCTGACATAAACATGGTAGGGCAAGCCATTAATCATGAGAAATGTAACTATAAACTGATCAATTCACAGAAATAAACATTCAAGCCATGCATAGAGATATATGACTCTCTAACTTTAGGAAATGGCTATCAGACTTTGGGGAAATACATTTAAGACAAAAAAACAACTCAAATCACTATGAAGGAATGCCTAAACATAGTATTCCAAGCTATTGGGCACTTTGAAGCAATATTTCATAGTTTTAGGCAAAGGGAAAGATCAATACAAGACCTCCTTGGTTCAAACAAATGACAATATAATCAATAAAAGAGAGGTTTTAGAGGTGGAGCTATGGCTAGCCATGAGTAAGCAGGGCATACCGTGAATCATACTTAGCATGCATAAAACCATAAATGAAACAAGAAAACAATATTCTTGAGTTATTAAAGAGCAATCAAGGATTCTTTAATGTGACTAAGAATGAAGAAAACATGGAAGCTATAAAGAAACAGGAAATTTGAGGTGCCTCCAATGGCATGTCTCAAATCTGTTCTCTACTGTCTTATATCAATCAAGAACATGGAATTATGAATGAAAACTAAGAAACAAAATAGAGAGAGAGACACTATACCGTTCTACCAAGTCATGGAATCCAACAACAATCCTCTCTCATCATCCAAAAACATCCAAGAAACTATCCAAAAGCATGAGACAAGTGTTTCTTCCAAATCTTGTATGACCATATATTGCTTCTATTCATCAAGTTCAGCCTTGTTTACAATGAAAGCCTTTGGAATATATAGGCCAAAGTGAGGAAAACCTCTTAGTTCAACTTGCAATCTCATTGGCCTATCCAAAATATCTGATTTTGTCCTTGAGGCTTTGCAAAGCCCAAGGCACAAAATATCTAATAAAATTTCTCAAAAATGTTAAAAAAGGGAAATATATTGACTTTTCATAACTTATCATGTACAAAAATAGCTAAACGCACATGAAGAAAAGTCACTTTTGAAAGGTTCAATTTTTACAAAAATACTCAAGAAATATATCAGCAAAAAGTCCCCTGACTTGCCGGCAACTTTTGTAAGCCTTCCTGATGTTGAAACAAGGCCCATGATGGCTCGTTGGAAATATTTGAATGTCTACTTTTTGAAAATGTTTAGTTTTCTCCCAACTGACCACTGGAAGTCCTCCAAAAACAGACATGTGTGTAAAAACCCAAAAAATAGGCCTCGCTGATAAACGGGGAAAAGTGTAGAAAAAGCGAGTGTTTTTCGCCATTTTGGGGGAGAAAATGATCTTCAAATGATCTGAAAATCACTGAGTATATGATCCTTAAATTATGGCATCCAATGATACCATTTTCATCCTTTTAGTATGCCCCAAATTGAAATGGCGATGCCCACGAGTTTTAGCCAAAAACCCAAAAAATGATAAAAAACCAAAATTTGTCGAATTTCGCCCAATTTTGGCGAGCATAACCCTCAAGGGTTTTCAGAAACATGCTGTGAAGCTGAGGCCAAAATTTTGAGCTTTGAGTTTCCTTTCCTCGATTTTGGTGTCGGGCGCTTTGTTTTAGCCTCCTTGAGTTTTTCCTGAGTGACCTTCAATTTTCGCTGGGCAAACTGATTGAGTTTCTTATAATGCCCAGTCATCCTCCGTTGAAGGTCCAAGTCTCTATTTGTCTTTTCCAACTTCTTCTCCAAGTGATGATTAACCCTCTCAAGCCATGCTTCTCGATTGTTCTCTATTTCTTGTGTGAACAATGTAGTGAGCGGGGTAGATTGTAGAAGGGCATCTTCTTCTTCCCTCTGTTTCTCAAGGGCCTTTTTGAGGCCCATGGTTCCTGGCCTCTTTCTCATGGGCTGATCTTCATCTTCGCTCTCACCGAACACTTCCATGAGTTCTTCCAATCTCACTTGTGCTTTGGAGGCCTCCTTTTTGTATTTGATGGCCCGTGTCTCATACACCGCCATATGGACAATCATCTATTTTCTTTGAACTTGCAAAAAGTGATTGAAGTTTCTAGCCCTCTCAAGATCAGTCCTCAAAGCATCAATTTGGTTTTCTCTATTGATTAAGAGAGTTTCAAGGATTCAGGATTCATTGTCGCTATCATCACTTTGAATTTGAATTATGTCAAAGTCCCTCTCCTTTTCATGGTTGCTCTCTTCTTTCTCCTTTCCTTTGCTTTGGGTGGCTCTTTTAGTCTTCCTCCTCTTGGGCAGTTCGATAATGGGCTTCTTGGGAAATTTTCCCTTGCTACGGAGGGTCCTAGTCACATTTGGAGTTACAACTCTAGGCACCCTTTTCCTTGATGTCCAAGGATTGGCCACTTTCGGAGAAGAGAGCATGGCCCCTTGCCTAGGAGAGGCAGCTAGCACATGCTCCATTGGCTCTTTACCCTTGCTACTTTGCTCATCATTCTTGCCACCGTCTTGGATTTCTTCATGGATGCCTTGAATGTCCTTTTGCATTTCTTTTTGAGGGCTGTCCTCCTCACTATGTTGCACCTCTTTATCATGCTACCCTTCTTCTTTATGAGGTTGTTGTTCGTCATCATGAGGCTGCTTTTCATCATCATGAGGCTACCTCTGTTCATCATGCTACACCTGTTCATCATCATGTCCTTTTTCATCATGCTTAGGATCTGTTGTTCATCATTATGTTCCTCTTCTTCATGCTGATCATCATCATCTCCCCTTTCATCATGCCCTTCTTCCCCTTGCTGCTCTGCCTCACTGTGTTCTTCTTCCCCTTGCTGTCCTGTTTCACTATGATGCTGCTCATTATCATCTTCCTCATCATCCCCTTGCTACCATGTTTCATCATGATGCTACTCATTATCATCTTCCTCATCATCCCCTTGCTACCCTGTTTCATCATGATTCTACTCATCATCATCTTCCTCCTCTTGTTCATGCTCTTCTTCCTCATCATGCTCTTTTTCTTATTCAATGGGATATTTGAGCTCCTTGGGAATAGGCTTGCTTGAAGAAGGCAAAGAATGGTGAGTGGAAGATGAAAGAAATGTATGAATTGAAGGGATAATGGCGAAATCCAGATGTGTGATGAAAGTATCCCAAGAGACTTCCTTCTTCTCAAGCTGATGAAGAATGATAACCTTGATGAGGGAGTGATGGAAGAGGTAGGCTGTCTGCTGAGAAGGAGGCTTTTTCTGGACAGTGGAGGCCATTTTCTCAATACTCCTATGTAGGAAAAAAGGGAGATTCAACAATTTGGCCCCCATGAAATGCATGAGCAGACGGATATGATAGGCATAGACTCGGGAGAATCTTCCCTCGCAAGTCAAGTATTTCATGATTATCTTCATGAGGGAGCCATAACTAGTCAATAGATATGGGAAGGGAAAAATGGATGGGCATGAATCTCTATGCTCAAGCTTCAGAAAAGGCTTGTATTCTTCTGAGTCCAGGTGGTTTTGTTTAAACCACTTCTCCCCGACATAAGTGATTTTGGTGGCCTTGGAAATGGATCTTGGAGAGAATTTGAAATCTAGGCCTGCCAGCTGAAAATGATTCTCTTGAAAACTCAAAGCACAAAGATGTGTGAAAGGGGAAAAGCTTTTCACCTCTTGCACTCTTTGGCAAAAATATAGACACCCAACCTCATGGAAGTTAAAAAAAACTGATGGATGGGCATTTACCTCTTCAGTGGAGACAGGCTCAAACCTCCTGTGAAGGCCACTCCTACTGTCTTGCCGGGGAGGAATTTTGTTTTTAATGTTTCTTTGCAAAACCAAGCTGTCTCAAAAGGCTTTTGGAATGTTTTTCTCAAGAACACACCCTATCCTCCTTTTCAGTCACTGTTTGACCAAGACAAGCTGCTTCAAATGTTTTGTGAAATGGTTCTTTAACACCAACTTTCTGCTCCTTATAAATCACTATTTTGTCCTCTTTTATGCCAATCAACAAATAGTTATCAAATAAAAAGCACACAGTCAAATTGTTACTGTGTTTGGGAAAGGTATTTTTAAAAGAGGTATCCATGGCTTTTTGTTAGAACAGATGTCTCCTTGTGTTTTGACAGAAGCAAGACACCCTACCCCAAACAAAACTCTTCTTGTATTCACTGTTTTTACAGAGGTAGGCAAAACACCCTCAACTGACTTTGCAAAATATCTCACCACACTCTATTTTATGGGACAATGGAGGCAGCACTAGTTTTCTATTTCATAACATAGAGAAAACAATTCATAATGATCAAACTTCCACCTTATAAACAATGTTTGTTTCTCCCCTTTGAGTTTTATGAAAAGTCTGCTTTTGTTTCACTGTGGGTTATCACCATGTTTGAAGGTAGCTAGGGTTCTTCAAAACTGACTAAACACACCTTAGCCTATTACAGTGTGGATATTTGACACTCACAGTCCACCATAACCTTTCATTTTCGACCAAAACATCCCACTTTATAACATCATTTGTCTCTTGGAAACATAGCAAAATCATATCACTTCTTAAACTCAAAATTTGTATTAGAGTAAGGAAAATACCTAAAAAATGTTTAAGGGCTTTCGTTTGATGAGTTGAGTAGGTTTAGATCTTGTTGGAAAGCACGAGTGAGTGGCACGATTGTTAGAAAGTACGCCGCGCAGTGGAGAAAGTGTCCGGTCGGCCTTCAGGCAGTGGTGGCCGCGCGCACAGGCACGCTGCGCCACTACAGGCGCACCGTGCCAACATTATAGCCCTTTGTATTTTTTCTTCTGAACGTGCCGCACACTTTTCTAGGCACGCCGCGCAGGCTTTAAGCCTCAAAAACTCTGGAATTTTTCTTGAAATTTCCTGCTTGGTCCGGTGAACAACCAGGGGAGATGTCACTTGCATTTTGAAATGCGTATGGAAGCTTTGCCAACGGTCAATAACTCCTTACCCCTTATATGAAAGAAAAATCAAACATTTCATATAATGCTTTAGAGGGTTTGTGTGTTTGAAAATACTTTTTGTTTTGTCAAAACATGAGCCATTTCCTTTGTAATTTTATCATTTTAAACCAATATAAAGAATTCTCTTCAAACAATTCCTTTAACAAGATGCTGTGGTCGACTTTTGAAAGGAAACAAAGTGATGGTTCTTGTTGAAGTAAAAAGGACTTTTTAAGAAACTGCAAACCCCTTCCACTGCCCTTTCACTGTTCCTTATTAAAGAATAATTTCTGCCACTTCTGCCTATTGCTGACCTTTTTTAAAAGAACAAAAAAAAAACCTTGCTCAAAGATAAATAAATTATGTAGATGCATATTTTGCATGATATTCCTCTTTGACTGTGGGTGAAGCTTAGTTTCATTTACCTGGGTTTTACCACCATCTGTTTATCAAAAGGAACTCCTTTTTAAAAACCCTTCCTTCAATCAAATGCAACAACAAGATTTTTTACATGTTTTCATGAAGAAAAAGACCTTTGTTTTGTGACAGTGGAATTGTTCATTTGCTTTGAGTGTTGTTCCCGAATTCAAAACACTTGCCATATCCTTTTTCACACCTAGTGTCTCTGTGTTTTTTATTTGTAAAGTCCCCTTGAGAAAATAGGCTTAGGTTACCTTCTTGTCCCTTTGATGAGTTTTTTGAAAAAGATCTTCATGAATATGAAAAGCAAACCTTCTTTGAGTATCAACATCACTCTTTGGCTTATGTTTGACCCAGCTCCCCACTTATAAACCTTGAATGGATTTCCACTAATTTCAACTCTCATCAAGATTTTTTTGTTTTGGCTTTAGATTGCCTTTGAAGGAAAACTCTGATAGAAGAAAAATCAAACCTCTTGGATTATCACAGTACCACTACTTTCCTTATGTTTTGAACACCATTTTTCTATCCATAAGCCTTCATTTGCTTTCCCACTGCACTTCAAACCCTGCTCTTGTTTCCTGGCCCTCTTCTTATTAGGTGAAGGAGGCCTTTATCACATTGGCAAACCATCTTCTTGTAAAATGAAGGAGGTTTTCTCAGTCTTTCAACCCTCTGCTCATGTATGGAGGAGGTTTTCTCAGTGATGCCCTTTCATCTGCTTTCAAACAGTGTTATCTTTCCTTTCACTGCCTATTCATACTTAAGAAAATGAAAATGAAAAATTGACAATAAGACATGATGGGCGTTTCTCTGAGACATGTAATTTTGCTGTTCAAATACCTTTTTTCATCTTTAGACAATTAGAGGAAGCCTGGTCAGTATCTGCAGAGAATTTCTTGTCATTTATAATTCACTAACCTTTGACTGTGTTTGCAGGAGCTTAATGAAATAACTCTCTGTCCAGTACTTGCATCCTAGGCTCAAAACCATATGAGAAGCAGATGTCTTCTCATGTTGAGTTTAATACTATCTTCTGGAACACTAGTATACTTCTGCTTTTTGTAAAAGACATTGAAACATTGTACATCTATCAAATATAAGCTTGACCTGTGGCATATGTATTGCTGATACTTCAAGGCTTGTTAGTGGTGCGACTTAAGGGTGTAACCAAACTTTATTTGCAGAATAATAAGGCTATCTAGGATTGGTTGATATTAGATAGAGGTTCTTTAGCTTTAGGATAGTTTACCAAGGGAGAAATGCCTAAAGCGCCACTACCTAACTTAGGGGAGACTTTTTGGACAGATTTAGATTATTTTCATTGGGGCTGATGGACAAGTTTGTATGGCTGAGGCTAGATAGGGATTGACAATGAGGTTTTATCTCGTCATGGGTTGATTGAAAAGGTTAGGAGGGAAAAATTGTTTATGGCTATTTTCCAGCTGGAAAATTTGACAAATTTGAGATTAGCTGCTAGAAAAATTGGCTTTAACAAATAGTCATCATCAACAGGTGAAAAATACTGATGACTAACAGTATTGTCTATGGAATTCCATGATAGCATTTTCAAATCCGTGCTTATAGTCATTTGATTCCTCAGAATCAAGTTCAGTTTGGGATAATTGAAACAACTCTTGTTCTTCTTGAGTGAGAAACACAATTTCATCATCATTAATACCCATTAGATTTATCTTATTGTCTTCTATGTCTTCCACTATTTCTCCATCTTCATCAACATATTTTTCCTAAAAAGGAGGTCTAATTTGATGATCAGGACCCCTTTGTTCTCTTTGTTTGATCTAAGGAGGATTTCTTCTAATGTTTTTATTTCGGTTTTGAGCTGCAGGTTGATTTTCCCTAGGTGAAACTCTCTCATTCAAATTAATCCTCTCCATCATTCTTTCTACTATTCTAAATAAAGAATCAATTTTATCATCAGCAGAAGAAGTACAGGGTTCCTCTTTTATGGTCACTCTTCTCTCACTCCTAAGTCTAGCTCTCTTGGCTAACATATTTCTTTCCACACTTACTGCATCCCTTTGCATCTCCTCTAATGTGGATGAATTTCATTCCCTAAGATAGTAAGCCATGTCTACCTCAAAACCATCTGGAAATTTGATCAAGGCTAAGCCTTGTGGTGGTTTAATATTAGCATGGATTGCGTTATGCACATTTTTTAATCTAGTGCAATAGTTTTTTACACTCTCTGTTGATCCTCTCCTAATGCTTTCATATTCAAATAAAATCTGAAGAGGGTTTTTCTTAATTTCCTGCCTAGTAATAGATGTTTGATGAAATTCAAAAAAATCATGAATACTAGCAGTATGTAATGCTTTAAATCATTTTCTCGCCTCTCTCATGATAATTTGTGCAAACAACCTTAATTTTACACTCTCCTCATCTACCTCTTTAAGGTCAAAGCTGTCATTCATCCTATCTAGATGTTGTTGGGAAGTGATAGGTCCAGTTCCATCAAACTGTGGGATTCTTGTTTGATAATCCCATGGCATGTTTGCTAAAGGAGCTTTAAGGGAAATGGGTGCATATCTAGCTGCAATTATGGGGATATGAGGATGAAAAATATGATGTGGTTGTTGGGTGAAAGGTGGAGGGTGAACGAAGGTTAAAGGATGAGCTGAAACTTGGGGCTTTGGTGGAGATGAAGGTTGGATTGTAGTTGAGGATAGGGAAGAAAAATGAGTTTGAATTTCTTTGTGAGATAGAACTAGAGTGGTTTGTGAAAATATGGAAGGAGTAGAGCTTACTGATTTCTAGGAAATTATCGGAGTAATTTTGGAGACTACAGAAGGGGTAGGACTTGTTGATCTAGGATGCACAGATTGTGATGAGGTGAGTGATTAAACATAAGAATTTAAAGAATAAAGTTCAACATATTGCTGGTGTTAGTATGAATCTTTCGTCGGAAAAGACCACTTTAGCTATGCATAAAAAATAGCCCTAACATCAATTATGGCTGCTAATATCTTTAAGTCTGCATTTAATTGATCCAAATACTTCTGCACAAATCCAGATCTAAGCATAAAAGACATTAAGTAGTAAAAATAAAATGTGGCTCCATGAATCCAATAGACAAGACAAGAAAAACGTATTTGAAAGAATTTTTTATATTAAAAGGGGGCACTTGAGAGGAAAACAAGAAAGGTGTTTCCAATTCTCCTCAATGGGATGGGTTCTTGAAAGTCCTCAGCATTTTAGATCTAAAATTTCCCTCTCTTGTTGATGTAGAAAACCCAAACAAACATAGAACTCAAATGGATCTCACAAGACAAAAATGGAGAATATGACCAAGAGTATAGATCTAGAGTGATCTAATGCAATGGAAGGTGACTAATGAATGGGAAAAACCTTCTATTTATAACAAATTATTAGGGCGGTCTAGAACTTGGTGCATGAATAAAATATTATTAATCAAATTCTAGAACCACCCTTTAGGAATATTTTATTATATTTGTTGGAGGGAAAAGGATTTTTGACTTGGGTCAATTCATTTATTTATAAATAATAAATAAATAAATGATTTATTTATTATTTTAGGGAAATGGTGGGAATATAATTAAATAAATAATTATTTATTTAATTATTTATAAATGATTTAGTCAAATTTAACTAGGAATATTATTTAAATAAGGATTTAAATAACTTATTCCTAGGGAATAATCAAATAAATAAGGATTTATTTAATTGATTTCCTTGTTTTGGGTTAAATATGACCAGGAAATATAAACAAATATAGATTTGTTTATTATTTCCTTTTGGGGTTTCCCGTTTAGACCATAAACAACTTAATAAAGGTGTTTTACTAAGTTATTTCACATAGTGAAAGCAATTTTACTTAGGGTAAAATTGGTCTTACATGGTGTACTTGGGTTCATCTAATGATAATAGGTTAGATGACCAAAAAATGGTGTAACAGCTAGACATAAGCTTCATGAAAAGAAAGGTCTAATCCTGAGACTAAACCTTGTAATTTGTCAAAATATTGGAGGATTTGAATGCCTATGTCGGTAGGAGCAGATTGGGCTTCAGATGAATTTCTTCTCAAGGTAGCTTGATCTACTACTATTTGGTCTACCCAATTGGCTGATCTTGTTCTAAATAGGCTTTGTGCAAAGGGTAAATCAAACTTAATGTCTTGTAGTGTTAAAAAGTCTTTTGGGAGTGAATCTGCTCTCTGAGGAGGACTAGAAATTCCTTGGCTTCTAGCTAAGATTTTTCTTTTTAGTATTTTCTCAGGGTCATCTACAATTTATGCAAGCTTTGGATCCAGATGAGCTCTGGTATAGGCTATTTTAGGAGCCAAAGTTATAATCTAAATGCACACACGCACTTTTTATTTACACTATTTGAAGGAAAACCAATATTCAAATATTCTTATCATACAATTCTTTAACCAGGTTATGAATTCGAGAGAAATTACATTTTTTTCAATTCTTCCCCAGTATGGTCACCACTATGTTATCGTTATGTAATTTCTAAGAATGGGAGAATAAATTACAGAAAGACAACATCAAAACCACTTCGGAAGCTGGGATCAAACCCTGCCAGCTTCAGGGAGGGATCTGTCTTTAAGATTTAACTTTGTTTGGAATTGATATTAAGCTAGTTGTGGGTTTTCTTGGTGATTGTTTGATTTTGATTGATTTTGGTTGATCAAATCATTATATTCCCATTGGGAAATGAAGTCAAAACATAAAACTAGATTTTTGCATCAATTTTTAAAAGAGTTGTAACAGGGAAAGAATGGTTGCATTTACTGGATTCTTTGAGATTTAATATGAATAATGAATATGGAAGAAGAGTGAATATCAGTTGATATTGAAAAGAATTGAAGTATTTTTCAATCTGACTTCAAGTAGAAAAAATTTAAAATGTAAAATCAACCAAAATAAGGTGTTTTATTTAACATGTCCTATTCATCACACTTTCTATTTTACAATTAAGAATTATGATAAACAGAGAAAGGAAATAACAGTGGGAAAACAATGAAACTATAGAAACACTTCACCAGTAATTACACCATATAAATCCTGAAAGAAGTATTTATATTATTGATGCTCCAACAAAAACTTGTAATTTACACTTGCGTAGTATGCGAAAATATGTTTAGAAATCAACCCTTAATACTTCAAACAATGAAGTATTTATACTAAAAATTACAAAATTGTTTACAATAAATGTTGTCTCAACAAACAATGTATTATTAGACTAAATCTAACAATAAACTCTAATTTCTTACAAAAATTAGGCTTAATGAGGGTGATCTGGCTCTCTAGCACTGTTCAGGAATTTTTTGATGAGTAGGCCTACTAGTAGGGCGCACTAGCTGTAATCTTGTCCTATGAGATGGCTGCAATGTTTTTCTGTGAGATGGCTGCAAATTACTACACTTTTTTACCTTTAATCCTGAAACTCAGTTAAATTATCCCATCGCTCTTCATTTGGGATAGTTAATTTGATTAATTTCCTGTAGATTTCAGCCACCTCGGTATATTTAGCAAAAGTTGGATTTACCACAAAAATGTGGTTTATCCCATACTGGATGAAAATATCATGCGTTAGTGCCTCCAAGAATGCTTTCCCTATCATTTTTCCTTTGATGTTTGAAAACTTAGTTGTATCTCTGTAAATCTCCTACAACTTCTTTGCATAATCTGGTTTATGCATTAGTTTGTCATTTACTACAAAAATGGAAGGAATACCTTTATGGGTTAAAGGATCAAGTTTGCTGAAAAACCTATTTTCAACTATCTCCAAGCTATGACATTTTTCCTCCAAATGTACAATGAGGTTTCTCTTTATAAGAACCTTTTTTACTTCCAATATTGTTTCTGTCCTATCACCCACTCCTAAATTCCCAATCTCATATTTTTTCTTATAATTTAAGAACTTAATAATATTGGTAGCAGTGGTTGGCTTATCTCCAAGTTCTTCTTTGATTTTTGTAATGGAGTCATTTTCCTTCTCTATCAACACCTTCTTCTCAAATATGATCTTTATGCAAGGCCAAATTTCATTGATAGACTCCATAATATTAGTCCAAATTATTTATTTAACGTGGCCCAAAGTATTTCCAATGTTATACTCGCTCTCAAACTTCTGTAACCTTTCAATTAGCCTTTGTGCTCTTTGAGATTTGGCTGCATGTGAACTATCACTTCTTGACTTCTGATCCTATAACATTTTTACCTAGTCTTGAAGCTTATTTATTTCCTCTGTATGTATTGATAAGTTTTGCACTTCTTCAGTGATTTGCGCATCTCCATCTTCTGTACTTGTTGTAGAAGGATTTCCTGTAGGAAGAGTTGTAAGAGGTACAAACTCTAAAGGAACTACTGATAACTTGGCAACATGCTCTTTTTCCTTTATCATCTTTTCCATCCTAGCTTCCTTCTGCCTTAGCTGAGCATTCTGCTCTATGATGAGTTTCATCATATCTAATTTTTGTGACTCTGTCTCTTCAATGTCTTTAGACAAAGGGTCCTCTATAGCTGGCAACTTTAACTACTTTATTAATGCTGCAATGTCAAAATTTTTATTTTTAATCACCTCTTCCGCAACTCTGATATTGGAGGTATCATATCCAATCCTTATTACTAAGTCTTCCAAAGACTAAATCCTAGAATCCTTAGCCATAGAGGAGACCTTCTCCATTTTGAGATGTGATTCAATATTAGCTAAAGAAACCTGCAATTTGGACAAACTCATAGCAGTGTAAGTAAGTGTAGATGAAATCATTTCACCTGTCTGCTTATGCATCTCCATTTGATCAATGGGATGTATATATTTAACATCAAACTCAAATGCAGTCTTTTGATAATTAGCTGAGGTCTTGGGCTAAGAAATATGTGCTTCGAGAATGGCCATATGAATTTTTCCTTTCTCTTAATCAAAGGCTGACAACAACCTACTCTGGGAGCTGGAAGTATGATTCCAAAATTGATTATATGTACTAGTCTTAAATGCTTCATTAATTTTAATTTAATATCCCTGAAAGTATCAAAAATAGTCTTCTCTTTCTCCCTTGTAACAATTGTGCTGGTTTGAATGGCCTTATATTGATCTTGAGAAGTAGTAGAAGTGGTAGGAGAGAGTGTGGTTTGACCCCCTACTTGTGCAGAAGTAGGTGTCTCTTTGTTTATGATGATGACTTCCTACTCTGAGTCTTTATCTGGATTAACCTCGGGGTTGAGTGTAGTCCTTTCTTGTACATGATTGTGAATTATTTGCTGGAAGTGTCTGTCATTGAAGGGGACTCCTGTTCTCTGATCCATTTTCCTGCTTTCTCCTATGGGACAAGAGTTTGTGATATTGAAGTTGACACCACTTTCTCCTCAGCCCCTTGTAGAGTATTCTCAGTCCATTCTAGTTGATTCATGTACCTCTCAATTTCTGGTCTATGGGTGTGAATATAAGGTGTACATTTTTTCTCTAACATTAGTTTGGAGATGGCACCCAATTGATCATATGTCCATGTGAAAATGAGGCTGAATTTCATCTATTTCAATAAGATGTCTGCTTCCTCCCCTACTTCTCTGTTGTTACAAATGAAAGTTCCTATTTGTATCTTAATTCTACTTCTTGGCAGACACAAAATGTACTTCATCGGCATTGAGCATTTTCCTGATGTATTCAAGGGAAAAAATCCTCACTGGGTGGAATTTTGGGAGCTTATATGGACCAAGCTCACATCCATAAATCATTAGGTCTATGTAATTTTGGTTAATATGACAGCTGCAAGACTTTCTTGATTTCTTCACTAATTTTTGGCTCTGAATTGCTGCTAAGAAGACTGAGTGATAGATGTACAAACAATTATATGAACTATTTGTATGAATATTCTTTCTTCTCCTTCATAACCATTGAAGTCCATAAGATGACATATTGTTGATTTTCTTCTTCATCCATCTTCTATAATAAAAAATTGAACCCATCTCCCTGAAAATATAGAAACAAATATATTAAAACAAAGGTATATTTAAACACCTCCTCAATGTGGAATTTAACAAATTTTTCATTAATGGAATCTGTAAGGAATTGGCTGAAGTTGAAAAGGACAGAAGGCTTGGAATCTATAGAAAAAATGGACAAGAAAATTATAATAGCCTCAGCTACCCACCGATCTGAGTAATAACTAAGGAGGTAGGAGATGACAGTAATGATTTGCTTAATTCTCTCAAGGAACATGGAAGATGGATAGGGAGGGTTTTTCTTAGGTAGCTAGGCATCTTCAGCCAGAAAAAGCTCAAGGGTTTTAGCCCTTTTTGCAAAGTCTAGCTTCTGATATAGTTCAAAGAGTGATTCTTGAGATAATTGAGTGGCATTCTCTGTAATAGGGGCCTGCATCATTTGATCTTTATTTTGGGCATTTATGGTGACTAGAATCTCTCCATTAGGTGCAATAATAACTCTCTGATTAGGGTCATAACAAGCCTAGCATTTCCTGATGAATTCAGGGGCACTGTGGTTGTGGGGAAAGATATATGGGGAAAATTGGAATCCCACAGTCCAATGTCATCACTTTTATCAAGGAATTTGTCCTCAAGCTAGTAGTACATTTCAAATAATTCTAGCTCGCATAGGGTTTCATGGATTTTTTAATCCCTATCGGCCATAGGAATGTGGCCAAGGTCAATTGAGGGATAGTGGAGTGGATTTATAGTTTCCACACGGGTTTACTTCTTGGGGGCCATGGTAAAATCTGGTTTGGTAGTGAATGAGGGTTTCTGTTAAAACAAAAGGATGTTATGGCTGAGAAAAAGCTCTGTAATGAGGAATGGTTGGGGATAATTATAGAGAGCAACTCGATAGTGGTTGAATTTTATTTTCTGGTGCTATATTAACCTACAATAAACCTTTACAGATCAATGAAAATAGTAAGGTAAAGGATCAAACATTGATTAAGCATTAATTTATACAGGAATGGGTCATTTTCTCATTGATGGTGGCGTGGGTCTATTGGTTTAACGGTTAGGGATGAATTTAATTATAAACGGTTATTACTACAAGAAGGAGTTTGATTTGGCAACGAATGGGTCCAGGTGGCATGATGGGACTAGGGCTCAATGGAAATATTTAATGGTTTTGATACATCTGGGAAAACTTCCTTTTAGAGGGGTAGTGAAGTGGTAAGAGATTTCGGTCGGGGGGGGGGGTGCGAAATCATGTGAAAGCGCCATGTTAGCCAACCATTTCGCAGCCCCCCTGAAGTTAAAGTTTGGATGGAGAGGGGGGGGGGGGGAATAAAACGAGCCGTCGGATGAAAAGTGCAGGGAGAGGATGACAGGACATATGGAGGGGGGTTAATCGGCCAATGGTGAGGTTGGACAAGATATTTTGTTGGGTAGCAGGGGAATTATGCAAAGGTAAAACTTAGGATTAGGGGGTTATTGCGGTAGATTTTCATATTTATATGCTAAACCTGTTGACATTAGGATAAAATTTTATTCCTTTGCCTCATCAACGCATGAAATAATTTTGTGATTTTAAACATTTTGGATAAATGTTTTTCATGCTTTTCAAATCCATTATTAAATTTCTACCTACCTTTTCCTTTTCAATTTCTTTTTCTAAGCTAACATTTTTTATCTTATTTGTTTACGGTGCATTTGAGCTAGCAAACCTAGATATCCTTTTTTATAACATTTTAACCTACTCTATCACTTATTCCTTCTATTGATTCAGATTAAACTGTTGAATCAATCTCATTTTCTACCTAACTACTCATTTGTCAATATTAAACTATTTGACAAATCTTTATTCACTAACCTATTTGACATGAAATTTACAATTGTTCCATCATGATTAAGTTGTATGATTGGAACAAAATCTAGTCATTGTGGCATTTTTAGACAAGCTACACACAATCTTATTTAATTTTTAACATAAAGGAAACTAATTTAATAGTAGTGGTATTTAAATTTGAAGCACTTTGAGTATTATTTCTCTTTTTCTTTTGTGGGGCCTTATTCACTTCTATTCTTTTTCAATTTTCTTCTTTTTGACTTTTTCTTGATATTCATTTTCTTTTTGTCTAACCCTCTTTTGATTTTCTTTTTATATATACTTGTTTTTTGGAAATAAGTTTCAAAATGAAAATAAATTACAATGCAAACTTACAAATAATGACATACTCAATCACCTTGAGATCCTATAAGATATAGGACCCTAAAAACAAGAATCTCAACTTCAACTTTCAAATGGAACTTCAAATCTATCATAAAAAATCAATTCAGAATAATGATAAAATTCCTCTCTGCGTCCTTTCTCTTGCTGCCATACATATATATTTATTTTATATTACATTGGAGAGGAAATTATGGTTCAAAGGATCATATCAAATTCCATAAAAATATAACTCCTGTACTATCAGTAAGATAACAAATAATATTTAAAAATGGTCTTGCTATGATTTGGAAATGTATTAGATTATTGTTGGAGATGGAAACTATGCTACTTGGCATTAGTTTGAATTTTTTCTAAGTTTGGAAGTAACTAAAAATCTAGACGTAGCTTCCTGTAGTTGTTGGTGTGCAAGTACAAAGTCAGGTACCAAACTAAGTAACGAATTAAGTACCAAATTTTTAGAAAATGACAAATTGGCACCGAATTAAGTACCAAATTTGTGTAGGTGGAATTTAGGTTTGAATGCAACTTTTATAATGTCTTGAGCTTCACACGTGAGCTAGGTGTGACCTAATGAACATAAATACATCCATAAACATGTAGTTGAAACCCATTTCATCTCGAGAAGTTCCAATGTGTTATCCTTTAATTAGTATTGAAACTGATATAAGTATCAAACTGTCAAATTCCATTACTAGAACTTGTTGTTTGGGAACATAAACATATCGGTAAACCGTCATTGGAAAACCATGTTAAAAACTCATTTAACCATTAAAAATACAAGAAATCATTAATAATTAACCAAAATGTAAAATGAATGAATTTAGTGAAAATTGGTAATATAATAGTTACAAAATATGTTATAAAGGTATGAAGATGGCATGTAAATGATATTGGATAGGAAATACGATAAAATATCTAAGGCCCAACAAACGTAGAGTGTTATAATGCAGGAGAAAAATCTATTGGGGTGTGTTATAATGCACTTGATGAGTTTTATACATGTTAAGTGATTCTTCCATATTTGTCTGCACACTCAAGATATTTCCATTGGTTTTTGCTTTTGGTTTTTGATTAAAAAGTGCCATGAGGTTTGTCTCTTTTCTAAAATATGATTAAAGTTCAAAAATCTCTCTTATTCAATGAATATAGTGGTAGATTGAGTCAAGGAAGAAATTTCTATGAACTAGACCAATTCCATTGTATGAACAAAGTTTCTAAGTGCTCCATCACTCTAATTGCACTTACAAGTTTAATCACTCCATAAAATTACTTAAAGGAGAAGGCTATGAGGAGTTTAGGTTTGATTTTTTTTGTAAGTTAAAGTTGATATCATTTGTGTGCTACGAGGAAAATAATCTGTTTTTCAGTGGCCATAGCAGACCAGTGCAGAACTCCAGAATATTTTTAGAGATCATATATCAGTTTTTATTCATATTTTTGTGCAGGAATGGAATACTTGATTGGAGGAAATATTTAGAAAAATTGATTTATCATTTAGAGAAGTGGTTTAGTGCTAGCTGAAGGGTTATCCATAGGAGTGATCATTTGTATTTAGGAACTCCTAGTTGGTTGTGTCCAAATGAATCCATTTTGAAGGTATAGGGGCTCCTTGCCAGTGGAGGCTAACTGAAGAATGTAAATGAGGAAATTTTTAATCAATAGAGAAGAACAAGCATAAAAAAATTGAGTGGTTTCTTACCCTAAAGGGGTTTCCCACTGAAGACATTGGTGTCTTTATGTGATGTTATTTTTTCATGATTATTTTATTTTGTTCTTGAAGTTTGAATTTTTAAAAGTTGTTATTTTGCATAAAATTGTGTAATATTAATGCAATATTGATTCACCCCACCTCTCAATATTTATAGTTTCTAATACGTGTACATGATTACTCTTTTGCACTACTCCTCTTGCTATGCTATGAATTTCTATAAAATTTTCGCCTTGAGGAATAAATTCATCGGAGATGGATCTCATATACTCAACCCCCCTTGATCTATGGGAGTTTGCATAGTTTCCCATTTAATGAGGTAATTTTTTTTTGAATTGGATTTTCCTCCTTGTCAAAGAAATTTTCTTATTTCCTAGGAAATTTTTTAATGAACCCAAAGAGGAACAATAACGGTTGAGAATTTATAAAATGTTAAGGTAAAAAAACTACCTTTATCTGAATCACTCTCTAGATTTTGGATTCAGCCATTGGGCTCCAGATTGCTCAAATTTATTTTTGAAGTTATAAATAATAGGAAGAAAAGATACACGGGGATATAGATTCAAACTAATTGGCATGCCGAGATATTTAAATTCCTTCCAAGCTTGATAAATTTGAAATGATAGAATTCAGAACGGATTCCCCTGGGTCAACCTAATAATATTACATGTATAAAGATGATTTTTTTATTTTTAAATAAATCCTCTTGATGATAAAAAAAAAATCTCTAAGAATTACTTAAATCCTAAAGAAATTTTGATAAATACTCCTCCCAAGAGCAAGGTGTCATCCATGCACCATGAGTGGTTAATGTTCCTTGTCCCTCTAACATATCTTATCCCTAGGAGAGTTTCTCTTCTCCTCTCATAATCTAATGTGCCACTCAATGAATATGCCATTAGGAAGAAGATAATGTATGAAAGAGTGTAACCTAGCCTAAAACCCTTAGAGGTTTTAAAGAAACTAGTTGACCTACCATTAACTAGATACTTATCCATTAACTAAAATAGATTTCATATTATTGTACCACCACCTCATTTTAGCCTGTTATGGAATAATTTTGTAGTTCTATCACCTGTACTTAGCCATAAACTCTAATATTTCCAATGCCACATTTCCTATTTTTTCCTTGAAATCGTTGTGATAGAGGGAAAACCCCTTCCTTTAATATTGCAATACATCATGGGATATGTGGTCCTTTCCAATTCATTATTTATTTTCTTCTAATTTTATTTAGTGTTATTTGACATCTTTCTCATAAGATTATTTTTTATATTTTTCCCATTGTTTTAGAGCTATCTTTTTTTAACTTGATTTATTTTGTTCCCATATATAAAATAGAGACTCTGTCACCCATTTCCCCATTCCTTTACTAATAAATCCATAATCTTCACATGGTAGAAGAGATAGTACAATCAGATGATGATCCAAGCCTTCCCAGGCCAAATCTATGAGCATAATGAAAACGTTGATTCACTATTGATTAGAAATTGGTCCAACTTAGAGCAATGTTCCCCATCCCCACTCCTTTATTAATCCAAGTGTATTTTATATGAACTAGTTTTATTTTTATTAGTTCATGAACAACAATGAAATCTTCCATCTTCTCTCAAGAAGTGTCCCTAACTATGATAACCCCTTTCCCATGAATGAATAATTGCATTGAATCCTGCCCCGTAAATATTGTAATGTTTATACTTTTAGTCCCAAAGATTAAATAGTTATGAGAAACAATAAACCTTTTCTCATTATCATGCTTGCATGTTAACATTAATTATGCTAGAAACCATATGTCCTAAAATGTGAAGTAAAAAAAATGCTAAGTTATGGAAATATTTGAGATTTGTGACAAGATAAAATTTTAAGAGGACTATAGAGTACATGACCCTCTTAAGGACCCATGATATATTATAAACCATTGCGCCACAACCTCACCATAAATTTCTAGTTTTCATAGGATTTCTTATTATCCCATTTTGTCTCTTGGAGAAGGAGGATTAGGTTTCTTTCCTTTTCAATGATAATTTTAATTTATGAAATTTTTATTTCTAATCCTAATCCCCTACAATTCTAGGAGGGTATATTAATAATTTTATCATAATATTTATCCAGCTTGGTCATTGGTTTTTCCACTTCCTTTCCTAACATTCCTCCATCTTTTGTTGAGTGCAACTTCTATTTTTTTTTGAGTTCCCATTTATTTCCTTTTGCCAAAATATTTTGGGTGATATTCCCTCACTAGGGTCCTTTTCCCTATCCCCCAAGGGAAACTTTAAGGGTGGAAATTTATCTTAAAGTTTAGAAACCTTAGTGAATCTCACTAGTCCATAACATATAATCTCTAAAATGTTTAGTGATATTTTTGTAAAACTATTCGAATTTCTAATAATTTTATATATTCTCTATATAAAATTTTGGCAATTTTTGAGGTAAAATAGTTTTTAACTACAAAATTTGGGAAAATCATTTTTAGAAAAAATGGAAATTAGTGAATTTTTTTTTTTTGTAAAGAGAATGGAAAATTATCCCACCTGCGAATATTAGCCCCTAAAATTTTCCTTGCTTTATCCTCCATAATTTTCATCTAGTAATTCTATGTAGAAGGGTCCTTGATGGTTTCTAGTATTTTTGGGGGAGTGACAATTTTACTCTTCTTCAGATACCATCTCTTCTTCAATCCTTTCGTCGATTAATACATATTATATATGAAATATTTCTTCAATTCCTCCACCTATAATTTTATTGGGGGATAATTCTTAAGGATTCTCATTTTTTCTAGTGATCTGAATTTTTCCTTCTTCTCCTAATTACTACAACACGACGGAATTGTTTCCATGATAAACCAAATCCTTATTTACTTGAGGAAGGAGCATGCTCCTTAGCTAAATTTATTTTGGGAAGCATGGGAGGGGCCTTCGATCACACACCATTCAATTATGTGGATTTTGTTGTAGCATTTCGGTGGTTTGGGCCTCTTTATAATTTTTATTGTTTACTATATTCACCTTCTTGTGTTTTATTTCATTGATCTTGCAACTTTGGGAAATTCCTAGAAAAGTGACCATCTTCAATGAAATGTTTGCACTTAAAAGAAAATTTATTATAATAAACTTCTTAAAGAAAGGTCCATTTATGTAGATTGAGATGAATTTCTTTAGGAAATACATTATCTAGATTGAGTTCAACACATATCAGTGCACACTCAAACACCCCTTCTTTTCACTTTCCATGATTACTATATATTCATAATTCCTTCCTTATAATCCAAAATATATCTACATTCCATCAATGAAGTGGGAAATGGGGTAACTTGACCCACATGTGGAGTGCTAAAGGGGCATAATTCTTAGGGTTGAAGTTTGGAATCCACTAATGTGTCAAGGAATTAGCTCCTTTTTGTTACCTTGCTATTCTAGTTTTGACCATTTTACCTTTTAGGAAGCCATCATAACCATAATTTTTGCATCCTTCTGTCATTATCCATGCACATAAATTCTATCAGAGTTACATAGGTTGCAAGAATTTATTTCAAAGGTAACATGTCCAATATTCTAGTGTTTTATCTAGTTTCCCTGTGAATGTAAGCTAAAATGTGGTAGTTGGAGAAATTGAACTAATTTGCAGCTTTCCTTCAATGATGTAGCAATATCAAAGGTTGGTGCACTTCAAGGGACATCTTACTAGAACCATGTATTGAATCATGTGGAAAAAAGTATCACGATGGTTACCTACCTATTAGAAATACTAAAAAGTAAAGTGTGTCATCTCTGTAATGAAGTCAATGTTCCAATCAATGTGGTGAAAAACTACGTGATATGGCACCATGAAAGAGCACCAAAGGATTGTGATATGGAACCATGGAAAATATCAGTGCATTGTTGTGGGATCCAATGCAGAATGAGATTTGATGAAGAAGTATATGGATCCTCAAGATCCATATATCATTATGCAATAAGCTTGGTATTCATCCCCTGATTAAATTCTTAGTCATCATATTCTAATTTGTAGAAATAAGAGTTTGAGGAGTGTTATCTTACAGAACCTATATTAGAACATTAATTCATGAGAGAAACACATAGAATGTAATCTATTTTTAATGTATTAACTCTTTGTTTTAAATATAATTTGTAGGCCAATAACATTATTTTATTCTTGTGTGTACTTCATATGTGATTCAATTGACCTGACTCTAATTTTTTCTTAAGCGTGTATGGCCACTAGGAGTGCCCTCTGTGCCAAGATGTGCACGGTTTTTTAACAAATTTATAGTGTAGTTTACTTTTTTCATAGTTTAAAGAATACCATGTTTTGCATTACTTAATTAATGCTCTATTTTCCTTAGCATAGACAATATTATGTTTTCAATACAATTCATAGTTAAAATCACTTTAAAACTGGAATTGAAATTTAGAGTAAAATTGATCACTTAAATTTATTTACATTTTATTTATTTACAGTGTGTTTTCATTTATGCTTTCAATGAATTTGAATTTTAGTAGTGTGTATTTTGATTGATCTTAGTGTGTCAATATGACGTAGGATGATCACATGAATCTTCTAATTGAATAGGAATTAATCTCTAAAAAATATAAACAATCATGTTCAAAGTTTTTGGAGAAGTTTTCTGTTAACATCATTTGAAGTAGCTACATGGAAAAGAGGATCTATAAGTGCTTCAGAACCATGATTGTATTGAGATATATTAGACCTAATTTCTTTTATAGAATAGTATTTCCTTTTAATGTCAATTTACACTAGACTTATTAGAATCTAAATCCTTGCATATATTTTTCGTTATATTTCATAACTTTACAAACTTGTATTGATAATATTAAAATGTTACCAAATTCAAGTACAATTGAATTGGTTGAAATTTTTGGTGCCATTTCTAGGGAACTGTACATAGTGTTAGCACTGAAAATTTTAATGGTGTAATCGCCATTGTGTCATTTTTTTCAATTCCTTTTAAATGTCCTAGTCCATGTCCAAAGTTTGAGTCATTTCCAATAAAGGTTAAAAAGAGTTCCAACATCAAGGTATTTTTAAGTCAATAGGTGTCATAGTGTTTTAGAGTCTTAAAATAAGCTAAAATCTCTATTTTGACTTATGTTAGTGTCAAAGGTCATTCGTTGTTTGGGTCATAAAGTTGCAGTCATCTGGTCGGAAATAATAGCTACCTTTGTTGCAATTTCATTGTCAAAACAGTAATGCAATAAAGGGCAGCTATTTCTCATAAATAAAAGTCATATATTCCACATAGTGAGAAGAAAAAATATTTCACAGAGGTTTTGTTATCTCAATAAAGAGGTTACAGGTAAACAAAGACCACTCCTCTAGCAAGCAGTTTCAATTTTCAAAGAAGGAAAATCAAGGCTTCATGGATAGTATTGCAATCAGAGTTCTTTAAAATCAAAGTGTTTCCTGAAGAAAAAAGATTGACCTACAGAGTGGGAGATCAGGAGAAGAGCGAGTAGTGAAGGCCATTAGAATGAGGCACAGATCAACGGTGGCAGTTAAATCGCAAACAGAGTGATTTCGCACATCGAAAATTAATTATATTTGTGTTTTAAGACTTCGCAAGTTAAATGATATATCTTGCGATGCGAGGATGAGTAGACAGTCATGATCCAATCGCAGATCTGAAGGGGAAGAGACCGATGGCTAAGATAACATCGCAAACTAAACAATATAAGTTGCAATGTGATTAAATGCAAGAAGTGAGGACCGTTAGATCTGGGCATACATCAACGATGGAGGTTAAATCGCAAATAAAGTGATTTCGCAAATCACAGATTTTAGAGTTTAATGTTAAGGAAATTGTGCAATATGTTATTTGGATTGCAATGTGATGAGGAGAAGGGCCACGTGTCTGCGTAGCACACCAACGCACATCATACATCGCATAATTTATGGTTTAACCATTATCAGTATAGAGTTAAACTTGTAAGCGGCCAATTTACGATAAGACATAGAAGTTGCGATGTTGCGTCGCAACTTTGCATCGGCGTTTTTATTGTTTACCATCCAAAGATATTTTTTATATTTTCCGATATGTGGTAACTTGTATAAGTTGCGAAATTCGATTGCTTCCGATTGGATGTTGGAAATACTGAGAGGGGGGTGAATCAGTATTTCTTTTCAATTGTTAATTTTACCAGTTAGATCACTTATATTAAGAACAAAAAATGAACAATGATGGAATAGATACTTTTATTAATTTCTTCTTTACAATAAGTAAAGTACAATAATGATATAGGGCTTCAACCCTAGATGAATACTCCAATCTTCCAAGCTCCAACCTGTATTGTGCCAAGCACCAACTTGGTCTTTCCAAGGCTCCAACCTTGTCAATTTGAGGCACCAACCTCTAGGGCTCCAAACCTATCTCCGGTACAAGCTTTGACCTGGTTTCTTGAGGACTCCAATCCTCTAGGGCTCCAACCCTATATTCCAAGGCACCGCACTTGTCTCTATGAGGCTCCAACCTCTTGGGCTCCAACCCTCAACTTCACTTCGTCAAATATGTTTGGTTACTATTTACGGCTCCCATAGTCTTCTTCAACAAGCTCTGTCATACTTAGTCTCCATGTCACATCATCAATGACAACCTTTTCTTCTTAGAAGGTGTCACCGATTCTCTTCATCGTACCCAAAAAATTTCTCCAAGTTACCTCATGATGACATAAGTGATGCATCATGATATTCAATGTTATTTCCAAGATCACTTAAGGCTTCTCAACAAAATATCTTCAATCTTCTTCAAAATCACTTCTCCTTCAAGAGTACTTCAATATATATGGTTCATATTGTCTCCAAGATGTTTTCAAAAATATCCCCAAGGAAGCTCGAGTTCTTCAACAATTCTGAATCATCAGAATGCTTAGAGGGACTAGTTGCAATATATCCTAGGTATCCATTTTCCAATGGTAATTCAATTAAGCTTCCAAGATCTATCACAAGTCCTTAAGTCAATACAAGGGTTGTCTTCAAGAACTAGTCTAGAGGATGTCCTCAATATTCTACAAATTCCTTCACAAGAAATGCTTCAAGGATATGTTGACTATCTATTGTCTAGAGACCTGTTGCTCAACCAAAGTCCTCAACTTCTACTGCAAAAAGGTATTCTTCACTATGCACCAAAGGTCAACTTTAATGACATTGAAGGTGTATTCAAATTTGTCTCAAGACTCCCAAAATATTTTCCTCAAAGCATTATTACTTCGTTGCTTAAGACTTAAGATATGTATAGCAACCCAAACTTAGCCTAAGTCAATTATTCACTTGTCCACCTCAGCTTATCTGAGCCTCTGAAATAGGTGACCAGGACTATCCTGAAGCTTGTATCTTCTCCACAAATGAAACTGAGGTGAGGTTTAGTGATGAATATCTTCAATCCAAGGTGGCTGCCACAAGTTTGAATCCTTTGAAAGTTTCAAACAAACCCCAGCAGATGAAACAGGTCCGAGCTGCAACTTTGTTAAGAATTTGAGCCTCCACAAGCCTTCCACAGTTGTAAGCTGCATATTTGAGGCTTAAATACACTTCCCAATAGGCTATAGTGGCCTTCTTCCTACAGCTGCACCACCCTACAGCAGCTCTGAAACACCCACAGAACAGTCCATAATTATTGTCACAAGTTCTTGCAAATTTGAGCTTCAAAAGATGGTTTTTCTTAAAGTTTGAACCTCACAAATGTAATTTTGTCGGAAATTTCTGAAGTGGACTGTCCAGCAAAGAAAAAAAAATGAACTGTAATGTATCCTTTTAAAAATATGCCCAAACTGTAATCCTTTTCTTCACCTCGGCCTCTTGTAACTTTTGTGTTTTTTCACTGAACTTTTATGGCTGGAATGAGGTGTCTAACGTCATATATATACTGGTTTGACCTCCAATGAAGAGACATGTCTCTTGAGGGAACATGACAGCCTACACAAATCGGCTCAAGTCGGCTAGGCAAAAATAATAAATTTTCTAACTCATAAATTCAATTTCTCGCAATCTAGAAGGAGTTACAAGGCATATAATAGCTCGTTAGAAAGGGAAAAATATCCTCTATGAGATGAGCTTAATTTCATCCTTGGATAAGGTCATTTTCTGATCAAGAAAATTATATTTGTGAAACTGTCATTATTATTTTTCATGGCAACCATTAGGATTTTATTTTTAGGTATTTAAATTTTAGGGCCCCTTCATCATAGACTTAGTCCATTAATTTTATTAGGATTAGAGCGTCTTCATGACCTTCAACAATCATCATTATCATGAGTCAAGTCATTTAGCCTTTGGGGCTTCTTCATCAAGAACAAAGATGTCATATAGTAGGAGTTTCATGGTAAGCCTTCTTCGTTATCATAGATCATGCACTATGACCATCTAGGGCTTTGAGAATCTAGAATTTCATTAATGTACTCATGTACTTAGGGTCAAGTCAAGTAGATAGAGTTTAGTTCTCCTAGGTTTTACATGAGGTTAGGGCAACAATACAAGAATATTTTCCATCTCCAACAATACCATATTGACATCAATGACAACCTTGACCAACAGTCTCCCATTTTGTCATTGATGGCAATATTATTTCCCTTCCAACATTCTCTCCCCCTTTGACATCAATGGCAACGGGGTGCCCAAGTACTCCCCCTATCAAGCTGCTTCTCTTCATCAATAATAATTCTTCATAAATATTTTGCTCCCCCTGTCATGGTGCTCTTCCTTTTGGAAAAGTGGTCCATGATAGATTGCATTTCTTCATGTGATGAACCAACTCCCCCTGCCTACATAAACTCCTCTAGCTCTTCTTTTTGTTCAAGAAAGAAAGATTGCTTCCTTGTGATTAATAAAAAGACATCTTCACAATTTCATTGATTTTATTCAACGTAGTTACTCCCAAGATACGATCTATCAATATTGGCCATGTATGACTCATAAAGGATTTTTTCATGGATAACATCTACAAGAATGGTAAAGAATCACAAGCTCCCCCTAATAGTATGCATCGTCTCCTTTTTGGAAGAGTCTCATCATCAAAACTTGGAATATCATATATGCCAAGTATGTCATCATCAAATCAACAACATGTGGTGTTGGCTTTGTTAGCCATCAGTAAATTTTTGTCATAGAAAATGATGGCTAAAATAGGTCTCAAGCCTTCAAGAGATTATTTTCATAGAAAATTGCTCATTCTTGAAGCCTTTCGATGCTGCCTAAACTCAAAAAGTAATTTTCACTATAGTCTCATTCAAAAATCCAACAAGTAACCTTGCTGATGTCCAAAAGAAACTGTTTACAAGGCCTGAATTTGCACCATTTCATGCCTCCAAAAAACCCTTCATTTCATTCACTATCATTGATTTCAAGTAACCTTCCTCCTCTGCTAAAGTTCCATTTTTTCCCTTTAAATTACCCTTCATTTCATCAAAAATCCCATTTACACCGAGAAAACCCCTTTTTCTGGTTTTAAATTACCCTACTTTTCCTATCGAAACACTAAAAAATCATAAAAGACCCTTAAAATACCTTTAAAAACCTTTTCCTCCCCTTTTAGGCCTTAAGCCCCCTTGGCTTAAGCCTCCTTCCTTATTTCTGCCATAAAATCCTGCACTATGACCAAGCGCCTAAACACCAAGCCCCTATCGCATCGGCATTCTCAACTTCTTCATCCCCTCATCCTTTCCCTGCCGATGCATTTAGCCCTCTTCCCTTCGCTCCTGGTCACTTGCTCTTGCACGTGACCATGCCCCAGCACCTACCACTGCCCAGCACTTTCCCCTAAGCCCCTTCCCTTACCTTTGTTATACCCTCGCTCCCTTTGTAAAGCCTTTTCCTTTGTTTTTTCCCTCACCCTACTTGGAAAAGTCCTCATCAATTGTGACCATTGACCTTCAAATATCAATGACCACCATGCATCCCCGTTCTTCCCTATCCTCCCGACTTAAATATATCATTTCACCCTCCGCATCAAATCTCATTGTTGATTCATTTTAAATCCAACGGCTCTCCATTGACCCGACATCCAACCCCCACCGGTCCCACATCCCACTACCTAGTCCCCTCTCCCAATCACTGGCCAACACCTAGCTTCCACTAATTCCTTGCCTAAGCACCTTTCCCCATCGTGCTCATTCCCCTGATGTTGGATCTGCACTGCCTCATCCAGCGGTCAGCATTGTGTTGCGCGCAACTTTTGCCTCGCAGTTTAACGACCCAAAATCATGCGAGACAGTTAGTTTTTCAGAAGCCACGCAATACATTTTGGTTGGATCATGTTCCCTCCGGGCTAAACCACTTACCACCATTTATAAACGCGAAAACCATTCGTGGTTTTTGCAAAACCACCAATCCCTAATTTCATGCCAAATGCAGTTTTGAACCCTGTTTTCATGGGTTTTCACCCCTCCACCATGAGAACTCCTCTTCTGCCTACATGTCATACTCCTCCACCTTCACTAGCCTCTGAAGCAATATTTTCCGACCTCGTAGGATTTTATATAATGTGTTTTGTGGTTTGTTGCAGGTTCTATGATGGTTTTTGGGCCGAAAGCCCCCCTACAGTACATAAAGGGACAAGGCCGAGGATGACGATCCTCAGGGCTTAGTTAAAAGAAAAAAGGGACAAAGGGTCGAGATTCCCATCTTCTCCAGTGTTTCATGAGCATTAGTTTTCTCAGCGAAAACCTCCAACGCACTAAAAGCCACCTGTACCTAGCAAAAGGGAAAAACAGTGAAGACAGAGGTTGAAGATTAAAGGATTAAAGTGAAGATGAAGGTTAAAGGTTTAATCTGGTAGTTTAAGGGTAAATGTTAGTATAAATCTTTCATCGTAAAATATCGCTTTAGCTACGCATAACAAATAGCCCTAACATCGATTATGGCTGCAAAATATCTTTAAGTCTGCTGCATAAATTCAGATCTAAGCACAAAAAGACATTAGGCAAATAAAATATAGTATGGCTCCATGCATCCAATAGACAAGACAAGAACAAAGTATTTAAAAGAATGATTTGTATTATATTAAAGAATGGGGCACCTGAGAGGAAAACAAGAAAGGTGTTTTCCGATTCTCCTCAGTGGGATGGGTTCTTGGAAGTCCTAAGTGTTTCAGATCTAGAATTCCTCTCTCTTATTGGTGTAGAAAAACAAACATGGAACTCAATGGGAGTTCATAAAGAAAAATGGAAAATAGTGACCAAGAGTAGATCCAGAGTGATCTAATGCAATGGAGGTCACTAATGAATGGGGAAAACCCTTCTATTTATAACAAAATATTGGAGTGTTCTAGAACTCGTTGCATGAATAAAATATTATTAATCAAATTCTAGAATCACCCTTTAGGAATATTTTATTATATTTGTTGGAGGGAAAAGGGTTTTTTGACTTGGGTCAATTCCTTTATTTGTAAATAATAAATAAATAAATGATTTATTTATTATTTAAGAGAAATGAGGGGAATATAATTAAATAAGTAATGGTTTATTTAATTATTTATATTTGATTTAGTCAAATTTAACTAAGAATATTATTTAAATAATGATTTAAATAACTTATTCGTAGGAAATAATCAAATAAATAATGATTTATTTAATTGATTTCCTTTTTTTGGGTTAAATATGACCATGCAATATAGACAAATGTGGTGAAAGAAATTTTACTTAGGGTAAAATTGGTCTTACATGGTGTACTTGGGTTCATCTAATGATAAAAGGTTAGATGACCAAAAAAATGGTGTAACAGATTGCCCCCCAACGTACGAGTGTTAGGAGCAAATCGTACGACCGAAGTACGTTGTAAGAACTCAATCACTAGATGATGAAAGGAAAGTGAGAGAGAGGAATGTAATGTAGTCGGAAGTGCTAAAGGACTAGACCCGGAGGAGATGAGACTTACAGGTGCAACAATTCTCTACTGTATGAAGTGGTACCTGTGCTAAAGGCGGCGGGGGAGGCATACCTATGATCGCCGAGACAATAGTACACACAATAAAGCGCCCGGAAAACCACGGAATGCAATAGTAAAACAAGTGCTGGCCTAGACATGAGCCAGAAAATGAGAATGATGAATCCCACATACATGCTATGCCTGCAATAATCGTGAGGTAATATAAAATAGTTTTTTAGTACATGAGATATACATACACCCAAATGCCCCCTACACATGGGGAAGGGCTCGCGAAATCGGACTGATACATGCAAATCGAAGAGGCTCTGCAAGCGACTGAGACCAATATCATCAACTAGAAGGAGCTGCATCAAGGGCTGGAATGAAGAAGTCATCCGGGTATGTGGGGGGCTACCTGTAGGGCCACCTCCTCATGAGGGTTGAGACATCTCACACACACCCGGGTATCACCAATAGCTACCATTGCATCACTGAACCATCAAGTGTGTAGATCACGATTAGGCTGAAAAGAGCTCAAACCAAGGAACACTACCCCCTAGACCTGACTTCTGGAGTAAATGAGCTGATGTCGATAGAAGTAGGTCCACCATAGGTGAGGCAATAAGGGAATCCCAACTGAGGCACGAGAGAAAATAGTGGAGCGACGAATCAAATGGACACTAATGATGATTATGAAATGAGGGATACCGAGTAGTGGATGGACGACGTCCCTTGTTAGAGAATAAAGGACGTGAATGGCTTGGCAGCGACTGACACAATATCATGAGGGATAGGGGACAATGGGAATGAAGGCCATAGTATGCAACATGATAGAGGGACCAAGCAATGAAGGATGGAGGACTATAGTGGGATACAAAGGGATGTGAGATAGACTCCATGACTGATGATGACTCAACTCGGATGCTCTAGACAAGGGCGACTCGATGGTGCTGCCACGCAGTGAAGGCCCAATGGGGGACCGTAAAAGCATGAGTACAATAGGGTAGCTCATGACGAAAATCAACACCAACAAAGACAAGTAAGGAGGCAAAGTGGTGCCCCTGGTACGAGTGTTGTAAGTGAAGAAATTCGATTTTGAGAAGAGATGAAAAGGTCCTTCATGGAAAAAATGTGTCATGGTGAAGTATCAAAACATGAAAAACTAACAAACATGCATTTGAGTGCTCGGTGAGAGCTTTCCAACGGTGTAGACGGTTTGTCAAACGGAGCTACGGTTTGGTCGCAGCAGGCGAAAGAAAAAACAAGGGTTTTTCTTCTAATAAGGCATTTTCCCTCCAAAATCATTCATTTGCTTGTGGAGCTGTGGTGAATGTGGAGAGGAGAGAAGGCCCTAAATCTTGTGGCGATTGTAGTGGAAAAACCGACCGTTGGAATCGTGATTCGTCAGTTGCAGGTAAGAGGTCTAATCCTACTCTTTGTTTTTGATGGATTCAAAGTTCAGAATAGGGCCTGAAATCTCAATAACTACCCCTACTTCTTCCTCACGGCCGGGTCGCGCTTTTTGGGGCAAAAGATGTGACCTAGGATGCAGGTTTGGGCCTAGAAAGTATGACCTGGCCTAGGTTTTTGCTGAAAAGTGCGACCTGTGAGAGGGAGGTGCTTTCAGTGCTATTTTAGGCTGAGACTCAGTTTTGGTGTGAAGAGATGCAGTTTTGTGGATCTGTAGACTAAAAAAATGATGTTTTGTGCAGATATGGTAGATATACTGATCAAATGGAGAGAGAGAGACTTAGGTACATTGTGGACGGAAATCCAAGCGGATTAGGGTGTCCGTCATGTAGTGGCTAGATTTGGGGTTCTGAAATTTTTGGAGAACCCGTTGATGAGAGCTGGGGAGCCCTTGTTGGCCCGGATTATCAGCTATTGGGACCCAGATCACGAGGCGTTTATAGTGCAGGGGCACAGGATCGAGCTGACAGTCCAGGATCTTTATTTCTTGATGAGTCTCCCACCATTGGGGATGGTGGGGAATACACAGCCCATTTTACCATGGGGGCATAAAATTATGGAGTTTGTTGAGCGACATTGTCGACCAGGCGTCCGAGTCAAAGGGACTCCGATAACGGTTGGGGATTTGGAGAGGTTGGAGACCCAGGCAGTGGCAGCAACAGTGTTGCGTATTTTGGGCAGCCAGGAATTCCATCATATCATTGGAGGGCAGATGATGATTGTAGAGAGTGTGTTGGGTGGGACTTACTATGGATGGGCCCAAATGATGTTGGTGTCGTTGAAACGACAGCTGTCGCTATGTAAGCGGAAATTGAATCACGATTGCACGTATGGGACGGTATTGTGCTCTTTATTCTTTGAGAAGATCCCAACCTTACAGCCTCGTATACAGTTGCCTGATGGGGGCCCGAGAGAGCCCCAGATGCGTCGGTGGGGACGACTACTGAGTAGAGGAGGGGGAGGGGCAGTCGGATGGGTGTTCCGACCAGAGTTCTTTGCCCATTGGGATCAGATGTCGTTATACATAGACGACTATCCCTATAGTGGGATGAGTTATTGGGGAGATTCGGACTTACCGCTTCCGCCTGGTCGAGTATGGGGATCCGATGGTAAGTGATAAGAAACTAATCTGTTGTGTGCATTTTAAATTTTGTGACTAGGATGCATGGTGCTAATCCTTATACTTTTTTGGAATGCAGATATAGCTCCGGTTAAACTGGCCGGATATATGGGACGTCCTGCAGTAGGAGGAGCTACAGGTGCAAGTGGATCAAGGACAGGACAGAATGAGGAGATGGCCACAGTGGTGGAGGACATCCGTCGTATATTTGAGGGACTGCTGACCGGTGTGTCGGAGTGTGGGTGGCAGGATTTAGACAACCGATACATAGAGTTGTGTATTGGGCTACCCTCGGAATGGCGAGGTATCATGCGACGCATGGCGATGGCCGATCAGACTGTGCATGATCTATGAGCTGCGGGAGCAGAGCCGTTGGCTCGGGATCCTCCAGGGAGTGATTAGGTGTAGGGCAGGTGGTGCCCCCAGTGTTTTTGTAGGGGCAAGTGGTGCCCCCTAGTTTTGTAGTTATGTTTTTGTAACATGCTATGGGCATGTTGTATGTTTCAAAGTAGTGGACTCTGAAAACACATGTTATATGATATAGATGATTTATATGCATTTTTTTGATGGTGTTAAATGTTACATCTTGTGTGTGATAAATTCCAGTCTATAACATGATTTTCGATTTGATCGACGTAGTGATTTTGACGTCTAGGTATGTGGTTGAATGTAATGAATCGAAATTCACGTATCAAAAGTTTGACCCATAAATATTGTCTAAACAGGATAGGATTATGCACACGATAGACGCCATTAAGTTTTAAGACAATAAGAAGGGAATCTAAATAAACGTGCAGATGGAGGATCTGATGGGAGAGAGCGTCAGCTAGGAGACCACAGACTGCATCATATTCGGCCTGATTATTGGTGGCGGTACCAATGCAGATCCCATTTGCAAGAACAAGGGTATGCAAGGGGGTAAAGATGGCCTAGGCGGCAGAGGCAAGGTTTTGAGAATAGCGACTGGCGCCATCGACATAACCAAGGTAATGAGTGGACGAGAGGGTCGAGGGAATATCATCACAAGACAAGAAAAGGGAGGAAAAGCGGGGACTCATGTTGCGAAGTACATCATAGATACGGATGGGAGTATCGGGATGATGGGAAGGCAGGGAAAGGTGGTGGAAACCACAAGAGCCTGCAAAGCTACCTAGATCATCAGTAGAGGAAGAAAGGTGCACATACGAGTCATTAGGGGAAACGACAGAGGAACAATTAAAATATGGTCGAAACATAAAGAGCCCGAAAAAGTGGCGGAAGGGGGATCAAGTGAAACAGACGGAGTGGATTCAGAGGGGATGTACTCCGAGGGGTGTGCGGATGATGATAGGTATAAGAGAGGAGCAGTAGATTCGGACATCTCAACATCATGGGGAGGGATGTCAATGGTAGCCGGGGGATCCTCAAGCAAACTTGATGCATACTGAGCAAGGATGGGTGAGGCAGATTGATTTTGTTCAACTTCGTACTCGCGAATGACCCCTAGAGAGGCTCGGTAATGCGCGAGGTGAGGAAAATGGTGGGAATAATGGCCATGGACACAACATAAAGCACAGGGTTTGTTGGTGCGAAGAGGCTTGGGGTTCTTGGGTGCGGTTGATGAGGGAAGAGAGGGTTCAGGGGCCGTCGATTCAGGGAACGCGACTTTGACCATGGGTTGGATTCGGGGCAACTCTGGACAAGTATGGGTGGCATGACCGATACCATCACACAATGTGCAAGGCTTGGTGGGTGGGGGGGGAATAGGGTCGGGTGCGGTGGCCTTGTCTTTGGATGCCCCCTTGCGAGTTTTTCATTTCTTTCCCGTAGTGGTGGCTACATGGGGAGGGTCTTGCGGAGGGGCTAGGGGTACTGGAGCGGTAGAAGGAGCGAAGGGAAGCAGTTGCACTGGTGTCACAACTATGTATGGTTTGGGGTGGCCCAGTGGGGTTTCAGCAGGAGGAGTAAGATACCATACTGGTATTCCCAAGGTTAAATTAGGTAGGGAAAGGGTGTCCATGATGGGGACCAAGTAGACGCCAGGAGGGGGGCCAAAGAAAGGTATTTGACCGGCGAGGTACTGACCAGGGGGGACGACTCCCATATGGTGGAGACCTGAGGGAACTGACTTAGTAGGGTAGGGGGGGTCTTGAGTGTGATGGGAAGGGTCAGGTGAAAAAGGTGTGGTGGACTGAAGCGAAAGGCTAGGAGCAGGAGGCGGTGGGCGAGATTGAGGTTGCTGACTAGCCAGAGCGGGCTATGGAAGGCCAGCCTCAGACGATTGCATCATGAAAATGTTCGCTAAGTTGGGTGTCGAGTCATAAAAAGGTATCTTTTGAACACCTAATTAGTCTACATTAATCATCAATCCGGGAGCATATTTTTATTCCAAGAGTGTACTCTGTCTGAGGCTGCAATTGTCTGAGAGCAATGCTATGAAGATGTAGTATAAAATAACAAAAACAAAAGTAACCAATGCTTGAAAAGAAACCTAATTACAGTGACATGAATGGAAAGATTAAACTACTTCAATCTTTGCAGAACATCGATCAGGGATGCAGTAGCAGTAACTCTTTCCCTTAGAAATCGATGCAAGATGACCAATCTGGGAACTTGGAAGCTAAAGCCTCTATCCTCTACAGTTGGAGATCTTAAAGCAATCAAACCGAAAGCATATTCAATGAAAGAAACTAAAACAAAACGCAATCTGAAAAGGAACAACAGTGTGTAACTACAACTCATCTGTTTGCTATTCAAAGACTATAAATACGTAATGAAGAGAAATGGAACAACAACGTGAATTGAACAGTAATTATAATTCTAACATATTCAAAGCACTAGATTTCTATGCTTCAATTCTATCGACAACTTCTCACCACGTAACCATCAATTATAACAGATTATAAACTAAAGGAACAACAACTCAAATCAGATACAAGTCAGTAAAGCTTTATGATAATACAAAAATAATCGAACAACAAATTGTGCTTATTGTAAAGAAACGAAATAGCAATGACTCTGTATTTGATCCAGTCAGCAATAAACCAATTCAAACATTAAACGCACTCCACACGAAATTAAACAAAGATTAAAATACAGACAGCGAAGTGATTTCACCAGAGCCGAGCCCTTGGCGCCAGTGAAATACTACTGGGCTAATTCAGAATTGCAGAAGGTGAATGAAACACGTGCTTTGTATTAAACCAACATAAAGTCTTATAGAAAGGTTTCTCTCAAATAGAGAGTTAATATAACAAAGAAAATGTAAAGTCTTTCCACTGATTCCAAATAATAACAACAATTCGTCCCCCCTGTCACTAAAGGACGTGGCCTTATATATCAAATATTCGACGGACTAATCAAAGAACAAGAGAAGTTTGAACAACGATCCCTCAGGATCGAAAGATCCTGAGGGATTCGCTCCTCTATGTTTAGTTATCATTATGTTTGTGCTGACTGAGGCCGAGCTGTTCCCTGTCTTTTCTGGGCTATTCGTTCAAATCTTCTTGCCCTTGGCTGGATATGATTCAATGCTGATGGAGCAGTAGTTAAATTGTTCCCAACCCCGCCTTTGGTACAACTGTTCACCTCTCCGAATTCCTGTTTGTTAATCAAAAAGTAACCTTTAGTCACCTTTTCGTATTAAACATAAACATTTCCAATTCTAGTGTAATTCCTATGATAAATTACCTTTTCAAGGCAAACAGGAGTATATTTATGGTAAAGAATTAGTAAATATACAATAATTTCATACCTCTTTCACTACCCAACATACCCCCCTGCTTAATCATTTTCATGCCCTCATGAAAACTATAGTTCACATGGAGAGTAGTTAAAGAATAAGCCGAATAAGGTTTGTCATCCACAGGCCTAAAACCATGGAGTGCAACTAATTCCTCAAAAGTATGTTCTGTCTGCCCTTCAGGAAGTTCGTAAATAGCTTTGTAGTCCGGAGCAGGGTACCATATAATAAGGCTGCGAAATATACATCCTAACCAATATGGTCCTTCTTTTAAAACAAGATGGCTATAGGAAATGAGACGGTCTGCAGCTAGCCCAAAGTTTCTATAATTAAATGGTTCCCTATTTTGCACATTCTGATTCGAGGTTCTCCACCGGACCTTGGCCGCTATGTAGGCTTGGTTCCTAATGGATGAAAAATAATCTATTCCATTCAAAATGACTTATTTATAGATAGGCCCCAGAGTTTGGGTAACGCCTTCCCTTGTCATCAAGCTTTTCTGTATAGCCCAAAATTGAAGTGGGTCCTGAGGTTCACTTCTGACCCATATATCTAATCCATTTTCTTGCCTTTGAGAGGCGTTATAAGCTTTAAGCCATTTTAATTGATTTACAGCAAAGGAAATGAATACCTAAAAATGAACATCTCCAATAAAAGGGATAGGGTTTTATTCACAATCATTTTCAAGTATTAGATTATGCAAGTAAAATTCACATAATAGGCGCTGTACTTTGATCCCATAAAGTTTGCAGCATGATATCAAGTCATCTATTATTTTTAGCTCTATGGATTTACCTACCCTAACTGCCTTGATTTTTAATTGTAAATATCTTTCTAGTAAAAACAAAGCATAGTTTTTGGCGGGCAACTACAGGCTAAGACATCAGTATACAATGAGCAGAGAGTGTCCATTTGAGTGTAGGCTAGTTTTAGTTGGTTCATTACCTTATCAGCCTTTACCTCTACTTTCCGTCGTTTTTCATGAGCTTTAGCTTCTGCTTCATGAATAATTCTCATTTGTTGCTGCAATTCCTGATATCTTGTTCTTGGGACAGTATCTTCCTCCAATCTCTGCCTTTCTATTTGGGCCTGTGTCAATTCTTCCTAAAGTCTGAGCAGTGTTGGCTCACTAAAAGTGTGCTAACTGCTAGATTGCATATTTTCACTCAAAACCGGTTCCTCTGGAACAACTTGTGTTGGAACAACTGTTTGTTGCTCTGCATCCTCATAATTAGGCTCAGGTATGGTTTCTTCTGTAACTTGGGGGTTCCTATCAGTGGTCACTCTTCTCTTTTCCGAGCTTGTTTTGATAGCAATGCTTCTTTTCTTAGGGGCTCGCTTGGGAATGTATTTCATTCTCAAAACCCTAATAGTCTACCTGAGTTGTTCAACTAATTTATGAAGCTTTATTCGCTCCCTTCGAAGCTTCTCAATCTTAGTTTTTTTCTTCTTCTTTCTTAATGGAACAGTCGTTCCTCTATCTGCACTTGTTTGCTCAACAGAATTTTGGCCCATATCAGCAGTGCCTTCAGTAAAATTCTCTTCTCGTTCTTCTCCTTGGGGCTCCTCTTCTACATTCATGTGCCCTTGGCTCAATTCTCCTGGAATCATATTCTCAGTTAACTCTGCAGTCCCCTGGGGGCTTCCAGCTTCGTTGTTTGCTTTCTCCTGCTCACATCCCTCAGGAGAAGCAACCCTAGCTTCGCTAGGGTTTGCTGTTTCATTCAGTTTTTCTCCAGTTGTTTCTTTTTCAATTGCATAGTACTCTGGTAGTTGATTAATATCTATATTGAGGTCCAAGGGGTTATGCGGCCGTGCATAATCACTCATATTGGCCAAAATCTGGGCCAATTTATCTTCTTGTAAAGGGCTTACGATAACATTCTCGGGCAGCTCTGTTTCATCCTTATTGCTGCTATGATTGTCCTCATTCTCTGCACAGGTGTGATAACTTCCTTCCTCTTCATCTAAATACCGAATTTCTCCCTCAACTTCTTCTTCTTCAGAATTTCCTTCGATTCCTTCTTCCTCTGCACTGGGTTGTTTTTCACTACTAGATTGGCGGCTTATTTCTTCTTCGTCTGAGTAGCAAATTTCTCCTTCCAATTTTTCTTCCTCATCAGTCTGAGGTCTTAATTCCTCTAATTTCTCTTCCTCGTCAGTGCGAGGGCTTACTCCCTCCAATTGTGGAGGTTGTTCCTCCTCTGAGCTGTGCAATTCTAGAGGCTGGCTACTACCCGGAAGTTCTTCCACCATCCTTCTAATTCATTTCAACTGGTGGGACTGTCTATGAGTAGAAGGCTCAGTAATTGAGCCGACCATCCTCTTCCGTTTTGGAGCGGGTAGAGCTAACCCTCCATCAATGGAAAATATTAATTCTTCCCAGCTGGTCTGTTGCTGGGTGAGGCTATGACTCACTATTAAACGAATTAAACAATGGTGGCTGACCACCATATCTGCATGCTGGGATTTTCTTATACCACGAGAAGTATCATGCAACAAAGAATTTAAAAATGCAGGAAAATTAATGGTGCATTTCTGTTTTAATACGGCTAGTAGCTTAAGGTGGCGAGGTCTTACCACATCCTTTCTTCCGTCGAACGTTATGTAAGCCTGTACAATTTTGGTTAACTCTATCCATGGCTCTCCTAATAACACTGACTGGACTCCTTTACCTTTGATGAACAACATCTGTCCATCATCTTGAAAAAATTTTATGGCTTCTCGAATCCTAATCCTCTTCTGAGTCTAGACAGTCCCTTGCGCGGGAATGCCAGACACTTATGAAATTATCTCGTCGGATACAGCTATCTACCTCCCTCTAGCCATGGAGGATCCTTCCTGCAGGTTCAATAAAAATTCGGTGGCCACAGCTTCATGGGGTTGCTGCATTCTCAAGAAATATGTAATCCACCCCAGTCTTTCTAAGATTGTCCATGCAGCATCAAAGACGATCAATACTTGCGGTTCACTGCAAATTGGCTATCCTCCCATTTCTGCGTTCTGTTACTTTTCTAAACACACAGTAATCACAATGGAACAGCACAGCACAGTTCGTTGAAAATTTGTTATTTCCTAAAATACAGGGATTCGGTACAAATATAGATAAGGAAATCTTGGAGTTTGATTTGCATGCAGACATCCGCGCCCCTCGAATGAATGAAAGGTCGTCCTCGACCGTCAATTGAGAGTAGCATGTGTGGCACAACAGCAGTACAATAGTAAAAAGCAGTCATAATTATGATACATTCAATAAAATTGTAGCAATTACTGAAATCAATGCATGTGATGAATCATTAATAAATAGAAAATTGTTTTGTAATGATTCGAATATGAGGAGAAGGGACAACATATGATAACCATAAGTATAATTATGTTATTTACCACTTTGGATTAATATGATCGACTTCTAATGATTTTCATGTATAATAGGTTCAGAGGTAAAGGTAAGGGATTCATATTTTCATTTGACATTTAAATAAAGATATAGGAAAAGGGTTAAATATAACTATTGATGTGTATAAGTGTGACTCCAATACCATCATCAGAGCTCTGCTACCCACAGGTGTCCATAACCTTGACAGAGTTTCTTCCTTACCCATGGAACCATTGTCCTTTATGTATGTTGAGGAAGTGCTTTTTTATTGAATATCATGACGGAGGCCATTGTGCTGGCTTGGTGACCAGATAAACCACAATTGCTATTCACCGGGAAGAAGTGAAAGGTAGGCAGGCCGGCTCGTGATGAGACCTCCTGTTCCAAGGACTTCTTGATTTTTTCAATTGTCTGTTGGACCATTTCCCTGGTTTGGTGGCCATAATGGGAATGCCACTTCACTGCCTTCTCTATGATCACGGTAGGTTGGCTCTTGGTGAGACCCCCTATCCTCCATCTGCAAAATCATTATTAATGAAATATATAAATATTTTTTCTTCTTTTCTTTTACACACATCACTTTTCCTCAGTTAACCATAAGGAATGGCTCAACACTCCTTAAGAGTAGGGATGGTGGAAGAAGTCTAAACATCTCAATAGAAAAAAATATGCCTTTATTCTTATTCCATAGATAAACATCAAAGAAAATTATAGCATGTGGGGAAGAACCAATCATGATAAAAATAATCGATCAGATTAATTCAATGGTAATAAAATAGCAAAGTTATGTTATTGATCATGCCCCTTTTTCCTTTTTTTTCTTATCATTACTTAGACAATTTTCTTGAAAAAATGATGATTTCTTTTGATTTGTTGATTACAGTAAGCTTTAATTTGTATGATTGTATACAAATGATATATTTTCCTTTAGAAAAGTATTCAAAATGCTGGCTTAAAACAAAAAAACAATCCACACACAAAAAGTGTTGTTCCTTTAAAAAGAACAGCAAAAGCAATCTGCGGAACTGCTGTTCCTTTCGAAAGGGACAGCAAGAAAATACTCTGCGAAAGTGTTGTTCCTTTGGAAAGGAACAACAAGAAAATACTCTGCGAAATTGCTGTTCGTTTGGAAAGGAACAGCAAGAGCGCTTCTGCAAAACTGTTGTTCCTTTCAAAAGGAACAGAAAAACAAACGAAATAAACAAAAAAAAATTCTTCTTTTTTTCAAAGAAATCAGATTTCATGAAACAAACGATAAAGAAGTAAGGAAATAATATTAACCGAATGTCTAAAAACAAATTCCACAAAAAAAAAATCAAGAAACTAAAAAATGCTTTATGTACAAAAATTAAAAAAAGAGAAGTGATTTATCAAACTGGTGCCGAGGAGGATTTTTCCCCTTCAGCAAGAATTTCCATTGTAGAATTTCCCCGAAACTGTTGGTAAAAGGATTCCCGAGTGAGCGGTTTATGATACGATCGTACTCGATGACCGTTTACCTTAAAGGAATGTCCAGATCCGTCAATGGTAACTAATGCAACAGTGCCATTATCATGCACCTTCTGTATTTCATAGGTTCCAAGCCAGAACCTGGAATCATATAGGAGTGCCCAATCTCCTTCATGGAAGATATTTTCTTTGATATGGGCGTCATGCCATTTGGCTCTCTGTTGCTGAATTAATGCTGTGTGCTGAAGAGCAGAGAGCCTAATTTCATCCATCTCATTAATTTGCCACAGTCTTTTAGCCCGGGTTTCATTCAAATCTAGACCCACCTTTTGAGCTGTTCGTAATGTTTGAATCTCGAATTCTATAGGAAATATGGGTTCCATTCCGAATACCAATTGGTATGGTGAATGTCCTGTTGTAGGTCTCCACATTGTTCGATATGCCCACAATGCTTTTCGAAATCTGTAAGCCCAATCTCGTCTATGAGAGGCAACTATTTTTGTTAATATAGATTCGATTACTTTGTTCGTGCTCTCTACTTGGCCATTTGATCCGAATGGAAAATGGCATCAACTCATGGTATTCATCTACCCATGTTATCCGTCCACCCATGGAATTTACCCATGGTATTGTAAATGGAATCGACCCATGGTATTCATCCACCCATGATATTTATTCACCCATGGTATTATAAGTGACCGATGGTATGTATCCACCCATGGTATTCATCCACACATGGGATTTACCCATGGTATTGTAAGTGGTATCTACCCATGGTATTAGCCCATGGTATCCACCTATGGTATTGTATCTCAAAAAAGGCTATAAATAACAAGCCTCACTTTGTAAAAGGACAGATGGTCCGCCATAATGTAGCTTCTACAGTTATTCTCTGTTTTAATAAAACAAGTTTCTTTGTGGTTTTATTTTCTTTGTGTTCTCTCTTTTTTCTGGCATTCTAATTTTGCAGATCTTGTGAAATCTATTTCAACTTTTTAGATCTTGGAGGCCTCCCCCCCAAGATCTGGATCAGTGGTATCAGATTCAGGTTACGCCTCCATGGGAATGAGGGTTTGAAGCATATTTCAGTGTCAATTTTTGGCAGCAATCTTCAGCAAACTCCATGAATTTCTTGGACGGCGAGTTTTCAGATCATATCTGAAAATTTTGGTGAAAATTTTAAAAAAGACTAGATCTGGATTCCTTGTGAAAAAATACTCAAATTCAAAATAAAAATCAGCCAAATTGGTGTTCGGATGAGGGAGATATTGCTGATTCAAAATTAGCAATGTTGAAGCAATTTTTCTGATGACAATTCATGGACGGCAGCTCTCCTGTCATTTTTTGCAATTTTTAGTGAAAAAATTTAGAAGAATGGATATATATCTGAGCTCCTCTTGAAAAATAACCCAATTTCAAAAAAAAAATCAGTCGAATCGGAGTCCGGATGTGGGAGTTATTGTTGATTTAAAATCAACTATTTTTTTAGAAATTTTGAGACAGCGAAACAGTTCCAGCGCCAATCTGCGGGTCTATAGTCTCTAGATAGTGGTTTCAAGCAAATGAGAAGACGCAGAATGATCATTCCATTTCCAAAAATAGGTTATAATAAATATTCTGAGTTATATTGACCGAGTTATGCTCATTTTAAATCTGGAGCAGCATTCGGAGCGGGTTCCCTTTGGAGACGTGCCCTCCCACCCCGCTTTAGTAGGCACCTGCTTCACATTCATCAGTTTCATCATAACAGCGTTCGGCTTGGGTTATCTGGAGATGTGCCCTCCCACCCCAAGCTATGTAGACACCTACTACTTCATCAATAGTTAGCATCACGGTTATGGGTCAACCGCACAAAATCTTTTTCATCGAAGTCCATTTGCTAGGCCGCACACTGTTAGTCACACAGTTGGTCACAAGAATTACAGGGTATCTCTATCCTCGGATCTTCGTTTGTCATAGTTTTGGTTCATCCACAAACCCACACTTTATCGAAGTCCATTTGCTAGGCCACACACTGTCAATATCACAGTTGGTCACAAGCATTACAAGATATCTCTATCCTCGGATCTTCGTTCATCACGGTTATGGGTTAACTACACAAAACCCTTCTCTTAAGTGGCTCTTCATATTCAAAAAAGGCTTCTCAGGAGGGAACTTCACACAATGGGGGCCATTTCTTCTTAAGGAGGGAGGAATGATCCGAATGGAAAATGGCATCAACTCATGGTATTCATCTACCCATGTTATCCATCCATCCATGGAATTTACCCATGGTATTGTAAATGGCATCGACCCATGGTATTCATCCACCCATGATATTTATTCACCCATGGTATTATAAGTGACCCATGGTATGTATCCACCCATGGTATTCATCCACACATGGAATTTACCCATGGTATTGTAAGTGGTATCTACCCATGGTATTGGCCCATGGTATCCACCTATGGTATTGTATCTCAAAAAAAGGCTATAAATAACAAGCCTCACTTTGTAAAAGGACAGATTGTCCGCCACAATGTAGCTTCTACAGTTATTCTCTGTTTTAATAAAACAAGTTTCTTTGTGGTTTTATTTTCTTTGTGTTCTCTCTTTTTTCTGGCATTCTAATTTTGCAGATATTCTCAGATCCATTTCAATTTTCTTAGATCTTGGGGGCCTCCCCCCAAGATACTAGTGATCCAGATCTTGGGGGGAGGCCCCCAAGATCTAAAAAAAATTGAAATGGATCTAAAAAGATCTGCAAAATTAGAATGCGAGAAAAAAAGAGAAAACACAAAGAAAATAAAACCACAAAGAAACTTGTTTTATTAAAACAGAGAATAACTGTAGAAGCTACATTGTGGCAGACCATCTGTCCTTTTACAAAGCGAGGCTTGTTATTTATAGCCTTTTTTGAGATACAATACCATAGGTGGATACCATGGGCCAATACCATGGGTAGATACCACTTACAATACCATGGGTAAATCCCATGTGTGGATGAATACCATGGGTGGATACATACCATGGGTCACTAATAATACCATGGGTGAATAAATATCATGGGTGGATGAATACCATGGGTCAATGCCATTTACAATACCATGGGTAAATTCCATGGGTGGATGGATAACATGGGTAGATGAATACCATGAGTTGATGCCATTTTCCATTGGGATCATTCCTCCCTCCTTAAGAAGAAATGGTCCCCATTGCGTGAAGTTCCCTCCTGAGAAGCCTTTTTTGAATATGAAGAGCCGCTGAAGAGAAGGGTTTTGTGTAGTTAACCCATAACCGTGATGAACGAAGATCCGAGGATAGAGATATCTTGTAATGCTTGTGACCAATTGTGATATTGAAAGTGTGTGGCCTAGCAAATGGACTTCGATAAAGTGTGGGTTTGTGGATGAACCAAAAACATGACAAACGAAGATCTGAGGATAGAGATACCCTATAATGCTTGTGACCAACTGTGCGCCTAACAGTGTGCGGCCTAGCAAATGGACTTCGATGAAAATGATTTTGTGCGGTTGACCCATAACCGTGATGCTGATTGTTGATGAAGTAGCAGGTGCTACATAACTTGGAGTGGGAGGGCACGTCTCCAAATAACCGAAGATGAACGCTGCTATGATCAAAATGATGAATGTGAAGCAGGTGCCTAGTAGAGCGGGGTGGGAGGGCACGTCTCTAAAGGGAACTCGTTCCGAATGCTGCTCCAGATTTAAAATGTGCATAACACGGTAAATATAACTTAGAATATTTAGTATAACCTGTTTTTGAAAATGGAATGATCATTCTGCATCTTCCCATATGCTCTGAAACCACTAATCTGGATCTTGGGGGGAGGCCCCCAAGATCTAAGAAAATTGAAATGGATCTGAGAATATCTGCAAAATTAGAATGCCAGAAGAAAGAGAGAACACAAAGACAATAAAACCACAAAGAAACTTGTTTTATTAAAACAGAGAATAACTTTAGAAGCTACATTGTGGCATACCATCTGTCCTTTTACAAAGTGAGGCTTGTTATTTATAGCCTTTTTTGAGATACAATACCATAGGTGGATACCATGGGCCAATACCATGGGTAGATACCACTTACAATACCATGGGTAAATCCCATGTGTGGATGAATACCATGGGTGGATGCATAACATGGCTCACTTATAATACCATGGGTGAATAAATATCATGGGTGGATGAATACCATGGGTCGATGCCATTTACAATACCATGGGTAAATTCCATGGGTGGATGGATAACATGGGTAGATGAATACCATGAGTTGATGCCATTTTCCATTCAGATCACCATTGGCCTGTGGGTGATATGGAGTCAGAATTCAGCTGGCTGTGGTAGTTTTGGTAAATGTTTCAAATGCACTTGTTACCTACAAACTGTGGTCCTCCATCTGTGATTATGTCCCTTGGGAGGCCATAGCACACAAATATTTGGAAAAGAAATTGTATTACAGAGTCCTCTGTAGCTTTTGAAAGAGCTTCTACTTCAACCCATTTGGTGACATACTCAGTTGCAACTAGGATGTATGTTTTTTGGTTTGATGGGGGGCTAAAAGGACCAACAAAGTCAAGGGCCCAACGTTCAAACGGTTCAATCACTAGTTGAGGGTTCAAAGGCATTTCATCAGATTTCCCAGGGCGACTTGCCCTTTGGCAGCTATCATAGGCCTGCACGAATTTTTTAGCATCTTTAAAGATAGTAGACCAATAATAACCTGTTCGTAAAAATTTATGGGCAGTTCTACGATCTGCAAAATTTCTGCCACACTGTCCATCATGGCATGCTTTCAAGATGTCAAAAACCTCATCCTCCCTAACGCATCTCCTTATTTGCATATCTGCACCTGTATGAAATAGATAGCCTCCAATCCAGGAGAAGCGGGTACTACGGTGTATTATTTGCTTACGTTCATTAAGGGATAGATGTTTAGGTAATTTACCTATTGCCAAATAGTTTGATATATCAGCATACCACGGTGTTTTGATAGTAACAGTGAAGAGATTTTCATCCGGAAAGTGGTCTTCAACTTCTTTTGTATCTGTTGGCTTTGGCATTCTTGACAGGAAGTCAGCTACAGGGTTCTCTTTCCCAGGTCGATCTCTAATTGTGATATCAAATTCCTACAGTAAAATCAACCATCTTGAAACTTTTCCATTTGTAATAGGTTTATTTGCTAAAAATTTAATGGCAGAGTGATCAGTATATAGTACTACAGGATGCCCAGTTATATAATATCTAAATTTGTTTATAGCATGAACTACAACTAAAAATTCTTTCTCAGTCACAGTATAATTTAATTCAGCAGGGGATAGATTTTTGCTAATATAGTAAATTGCATATGGCTTCTTTTCTTCCTCCTGCCCAAGTACTGCTCCAATTTCTATGCCTGAGGCATCGGATGAAATTTGGAATGGAAAATTCCAATTTGGGCCCCTCGGCACTTGGGCTGTTGAAACAAGATTTTTCATATCATTAAAGGCATTTTCACATTTATCTGTCCAAATGAAATCAACATTTCCAGTCATTGCATATAAAGGTGCAGCTATTCGAGAATAATGTTCTATAAATCTTCTATAGTAATCAAAAAATCCAAGAAAGCTACATACCTCTGTTTGTGTAGTGGGTGTAGGAATTAACAAGATTATTTGAATTTTAGTTGGGTCCACTTGAATTCTAGCTGCTGAAATATAATGCCCTAAGATAACTCCTTCAGTCATCATCATAAGACACTTTTCGTTGCTTAAGCAAAGCCTAGTTTCAATACATATTTGCAATACCTTTTCTAGGTTTTCTAATGCAGGCTCAAAGTCATCTCCATAGGGTGTGAAATCATCCATATATACTTAGAGGCCTTCATTTATTAAGTTTGCAAAAATGCTGAGAATTTCCCTTTGGAATGTAGCAGGAGCATTGCATAGGCCAAAAGGTAGGACTCGGTAGGCAAATGTCCCCCATGGACAGGTAAAAGTAGTTTTGTCCTGATCTTCAGGGGCAATCTGGATTTGGTTATACCCACTGAAGCCATCAAGGAAAGAGAAGAATTTCTTCCCTGCCAATGTGTCTAGTACATGGTCAATGAAAGGAAGGGGAAAGTGGTCTTTCTGTGTTGCTTTATTAAGTTCACGGTAATCTACACATATCCTCCACTTTCCGTTCTTTTTTGGTACTACCACTAATGGGGAGACCCACTTGCTATCAGATATTGGGTAGATGAAATTAACATCCAATAGTTTTTGTAATTCAGCTTTCACAATATCTTTAAGGTGAGGATTTAGTCTCCTTTGAGGTTGGCGAATGGGTCTTACATCTTTTTCAATGTAAATGTGGTGAGTACACAATTGAGGATCAATTCCTTTCATGTCAGGGTAATCCCATGCAAAGGCTGCTTTGTATTTTCGTAATAATTGGACCAATTTCTCTTCTTGTTCAGCAGTGAGATTTTTATTAATATTTAAAGTTTTTCCCGGCTCAATTTCTACAACCTTGCTATTGCTCACAGAAGTAGTAGGTATTGTTTGATCAGGAATATATTTGAAAGGATCTTCTTCTTCTTTATTATCGAATGCTGCTCTGATCATGTGACATTGCAAATGAGATCTGGTTTGTGATTTATTGATAAAATTATTAATGATATCATCCTCTATTTGATATTTAAAATCAAGAGCATTTTCTATAGTTAGAGGTGATCTTATATTCTCAAAAAGATATGATGCAGGTGGTTTTCTTGTTTTGATTATTGATAGACTTGGCTGGGCTGGGGGATATAGGGCTACATTCTTGATAGAATTTCCCCTTGTATTTGTCATTTTGCCTTGTCGGCATCCAATATAAGCATCGACAGTTGCCAACCAAGGTCTACCTAGAATTAACAGATTTCCATCTAGTCGATTCTTTGGATTGATAACCAGGAAGTCAGCAGGGTATTCCCAGGAATCTACAGATACCATTACATCTTGTAGTATACCTTCTGGTTTGACTACTGATCGGTCAGCCAATTCCAACAAGGTTGTTGTTGGTTCCAGTGATGTAATGCCAAGTTTTTGACAGGTGGTGGTGGTTAAAATGTTGATTGCTGCCCCCAAATCAACTAAGGCATTTGGAAATGATTGACCATTGATCTGTACTGTCACTATAGGATTTCCCGGGTCGTCATATTTGATGGGTGTCTCTATTCCTGATAATAAGTCAGATAAGGTACTGACTATTTGGACAGTAGGATTTGTTGTTGTTCTCCTCTTTGGCTTCTTTATGCATAATTCCTTAATAGTTTTTGCATATATAGGAATATCTTGAATAGCTTGGAGGAGAGGGATTTTTATGCACAATTTTTTTAATTCTCCTAGAAGATCAAAATTAGGTTGTTCTAATGGACGAGGTATAATCAATCGTTCTGGGAATGGTGGAGAGGAAGTTGTTACTTGTTGTTGATTTTGTTGTTGGTTCCGTTGTTGGACTTCCTTCTCGCCTTGTATTGTTTGTTCTGCAGGTAACGGATCTTCAATGTGGACATCATTGTTTCTCTCTGTTTCAAATATGCGCCCATACCTCAATTGAATATCATTACACTCCTCGCCTGGCCACTTCTAAAGGTTCTCCGTTGATTGAAAATGATTTGTAGGTCTCCACGTTGTTCGATATGCCCACAATGCTTCTGGAAATATGTAAGCCCAATCTCGTCTATGAGAGGCAACTATTTTTGTTAATATAGATTCGATTACTTTGTTCGTGCTCTCTAATTGGCCATTTGATCCGAATGGAAAATGGCATCAACTCATGGTATTCATCTACCCATGTTATCCATCTACCCATGGAATTTACCCATGGTATTGTAAATGGCATCGACCCATGGTATTCATCCACCCATGATATTTATTCACCCATGGTATTATAAGTGACCCATGGTATGCATCCACCCATGGTATTCATCCACACATGGGATTTACCCATATATCAGAAGTTGTATCTACCCATATGGTATTTGCCCATGGTATACACCTATGGTATCAGATCTCAAAAAAGGCTATAAATAACAAGCCTCCACTTTGTAAAAGGACAGTATGGTCCGCCACAATGTGGTTTGCCAGTTTATTCCTCTGCTTTAATAAAACAAGTTTTCGGTGGTTTTATTTTCTTTCAGGTTCTCTCTTTTTCTTCGGGGCATTCTAATTTTGCGTACCAGAAATCTATTTCTCAACTTTTTTAGACTCAGCTCTGCAACTGATCAAGGGTTTCGATTCAGGTTATGCCTCCATGGGAATGAGGGTTTGAAGATATTTCTAATAATTAAATGCGCAATCTTCAAAGAAACTCCAGAATTTTCATGAGTTTTCAAATAAGATCTGAAACTTTTGGTGAAAAATTTACAAAAAAAAGACCAGATCTGGATTCCTTGTGAAAAAATACTCAAATTCAAAAAATAATTGGCCAAATTGGAGTTCGGATGAGGGAGATATCGCTGATTCAAAATCAGCAATGTTGAAGCAATTTTTCTGACTACAATTCATGGACGGCGGCTCTCCTGTCATTTTTCGCAATCTTTAGTGCAAAATTTTAGAAGAATGGATATAGATCTGATATTCTCTTGAAAAATCACCCAAGTTCAAAAAAAAATTCGGACGAATCGGAGTCCGGATGTGGGATTTATCGCTGATTTAAAATCCACTATTTTTTTCTGAAATTTTGTGACGGCGAGACAGTTTCAGCGCGAATATGAGATTCTAGAGTCTCTAGATAGTGGTTTCAAACACATGAGAAGATTCAGAATGATTATTCCATTTCCAAAAACAGGTTATAATAAATACTATGAGTTATATTGACCGAGTTATGCTCATTTTAAATCTGGAGCAGCATTCAGAGCGGGTTCCCTTTGGAGACGTGCCCTCCCACCCCGCTTGAGTAGGCACCTGCTTCACATTCATTGGTTTCATCATAGCAGCGTTCGGCTTGGGTTATTTGGAGACGTATGTCGATGAAGTATCGTGTGCTACATAGCTTGGAGTGGGAGGGCACGTCTCCAAATAACCTGCCGAATGCCGCTAAGGATAAAAATGATGAATGTAGTTGTGTGCCTACTAAAAGCTGGGTGGGAGGGCATGAACAAAGGGAACTCTGTTCAATGCTACTCCGTGATTAAAATGTGCATAACACGAGAAATATAACTCAAAAATATTTAGTATAACTTGTTTATGAAAATGGAATGATCATTCCCCGCATCTTCCCATATGCTCCGAAACAACTGATCCGGATCTTGGGGGGAGGCCCCCAAGATCTAAGAAAATTGAAATGGATCTGACAAGATCTGCAAAATTAGAATGCCAGAAAAAAGAGAGAACACAAAGAAAATAAAACCACAAAGAAACTTGTTTTATTAAAACAGAGAATAACTGTAGAAGCTACATTGTGGCGGACAATCTGTCCTTTTACAAAGTGAGGCTTGTTATTTATAGTCTTTTTTGAGATACAATACCATAGGTGGATACCATGGGCCAATACCATGGGTAGATACCACTTACAATACCATGGGTAAATCCCATGTGTGGATGAATACCATGGGTGGATACATACCATGGGTCACTTATAATACCATGGGTGAATAAATATCATGGGTGGATGAATACCATGGGTCGATGTCATTTACAATACTATGGGTAAATTCCATGGGTGGATGGATAACATGGGTAGATGAATACCATGAGTTGATGCTATTTTCCATTCGGATCACCATTGGCTCCGTGGGTGATATGGAGTCGTAATCTTGTGAAGGTCATGCAGGTTTTGCAATGTTTCAGCTAATTTGTTACCTACAAACTGTGGTCCTCCATCTGTGATTATGTCCCTTGGGAGGCCATAGCACACAAAGATTTGGAAAAGAAATTGTATTACAGAGTCTTCTGTAGCTTTTGAAAGAGCTTCTGCCTCAACCCATTTGGTGACGTACTCAGTTGCAACTAGGATGTATGTTTTTTGGTTTGATGGGGGGTTAATAGGACCAACAAAGTCAAGGGCCCAACGTTCAAATGGTTCAATCACTAGTTGGGGGTTCAAAGGCATTTCATCAGACTGCCCAGGTCGACCTGCGCTTTGGTAGCTATCACAAGTCTGCACGCATTTTTTAGCATCTTTAAAGATAGTAGGCCAATAGTAGCATGTTCGTAAAACTTTGTGGGCAGTTCTATGATCTGCAAAATGTCCACCACACTGTCCATCATGGCATGCTTTCAAGATGTCAAATACCTCATCCTCCCTAACGCATCTCCTTATTTGCATATCTGCACCTGTATGAAATAGGTAGCCTCCAATCCAGGAGAAGCGGGTACTGCGATGTATTATTTGCTTACGTTCATTAAGGGATAGATGTTTAGGTAATTTACCTATTGCCAAATAGTTCACTATATCATCATACCACGGTGTCTGATAGTAACAGCGAAGAGATGTTCATCTGGAAAGTGGTCTTCAACTGCTTCTATATCTGTTGGCTTTGGCATTCTTGACAGAAAATCAGCTACAGGGTTCTCTTTCCCAAGTCGATCTTTGATTGTGATGTCAAATTCATGTAGTAAAATTAACCATCTTATCACTCTTCCGTTTGTAACAGGTTTATTTGCTAAAAATTTAATGGCAGAGTGATCAGTATATAGTACTACAGGATACCCAGTTATGTAATGTCTAAATTTTTTTATAGCATGAACTACAGCTAAAAATTCTTTCTCAGTCACAGTATAATTAATTCAGTAGGGGATAGATTTTTGCTAATATAGTAAATTGCATATGGCTTCTTGTCTTCCTCTTGCCCAAACACTACTCCAATTGCTGTGTCTGAGGCATCAGATGAGATTTGGAACGGAAAATTCCAATTTGGGCCCCTCAGTACTGGGGTTGTTGAAACAAGCTTCTTTAGATCATTAAAGGCATTGTCACATTTATCTGTCCAAGTGAAATCAACATTTCCAGTCAGTGCATATAAAGGTGCATCTATTCGAGAATAATGTTCTATAAATCTTCTATAGTAACCAGAAAATCCAAGAAAGCTACGTACCTCTGTTTGTGTAGTAGGTGTAGGAATTAACAAGAGTATTTGAATTTTAGCCGGGTCTACTTGAATTCCAGCTGCTGAAATATAATGCCCTAAGATAACTCCTTCGGTCATCATCATGAGACACTTTTCGTTGCTTAAGCAAAGCCTAGTATCAATACATCTTTGTAGTAATTTTTCTAGGTTTTCTAATGCAGGCTCAAAGTCATCCCCATAGGGTGTGAAATCATCCATATATACTTCGAGGCCTTCATTTATTAAGTCTGCAAAAATGCTGAGAATTTCCCTTTGGAATGTAGCAGGGGCATTGCATAGGCCAAAATGTAGGACTCGGTAGGCAAATGTCCCCCATGGACAGGTAAAAGTAGTTTTGTCCTGATCTTCAGGGGCAATCTGGGTTTGATTGTACCCATTGAAGCCATCAAGGAAAGAAAAGAATTTCTTTCCTGCCAATGTGTCTAATACCTGGTCAATGAAAGGAAGGAGAAAGTGGTCTTTCTGTGTTGCTTTATTAAGTTCACGGTAATCGACACATATCCTCCACTTCCCGTTCTTTTTTGGTACTACCACTAGTGGGGAGACCCACTTGCTATCAGATATTTGGTAGATGAAATTAACATCCAATAGTTTTTGTAATTCATCTTTCACAATATATTTAAGGTGAGGATTTAGTCTCCTTTGAGGTTGGCGAATGGGTCTTGCATATTTTTCAATGTAAATGTGGTGAGTACACAATTGAGGATCAATTCCTTTCATGTCGGGGTAATCCCATGCAAAGGCTGCTTTGTATTTTCGTAATAATTGGACCAATTTCTCTTCTTGTTCAGCAGTGATATTTTTATTAATATTTAAAGTTTTTCCCGACTCAATTTCTACAACCTTGCTATTACTCATAGAAGTAGTAGGTATTGTTTGATCAGGAATATCTTTGAAAGGATCTTATTCTTCTTTATTATCGAATGCTGCTTTGATCATGTGACATTGCAAATGAGATCTGGTTTGTGACTTATTAATAAAATTATTAATGATATCATCCTCTATTTGATCTTTAAAATCAAGAGCATTTTCTATAGTTAGAGGTGATCTCATATTCTCCATAAGATATGATGTAGGTGGTTTTCTTGTTTTGATTATTGATAGACTTGGATGGGCTGGGGGATATAGGGCTAAATTTTTAACATAATTTCCCCTTGTAATTGTCATGTTGCCTTGTCGGCATCCAATATAAGCATCGACAGTTGCCAACCAAGGTCTACCTAGAATTAACGGATGTCCATCTAGTCGATTCTTCGGATTGATAACCAGGAAGTCAGCAGGGTATTCCCAGGAATCTACAGATACCATTACATCTTGTAGTATACCTTCTGGTTTAACTACTGATCAGTCAGCAAATTCCAACAAGGTTGTTGTTGGTTCTAGTAATGTAATGCTAAGTTTTTGATAGGTGGTGGTTGTTAAAATGTTGATTGCTGCCCCCAAGTCAACTAAGGCATTTGGAAATGATTGACCATTGATATGCACTGTTACTACAGGATTTCCTGGGTCTTCATATTTGATGGGTGTTTCTATTCCTGATAATAAGTCAGATAATGTATCAACTATTTGGATAGTAGGATTGGTTGTTGTCCTCCTCTTTGGCTTCTTTATGCATAATTCCTTAATAGTTTTTTCATATATAGGAATATCTTGAATAGCTTGGAGGAGAGGGATTTTTATACACAATTTTTTTAATTCTTCCAGAAGATCGAAATTAGGTTGTTCTAATGGACGAGGTATAATTAATCGTTCTGGGAATGGTGGAAACTTGTTGTTGATTTCGTTGTTGTTGGACTTCCTTCTCATTTTGTTCTGTTTGTTCTATTGGTAACAGATCTTCAGTGTGGACATCATTGTTTCTCTCTATTTCGACTATGCGCCCAGACCTTAATTGAAGATTATTACACTCCCTCAGTTCAGTTTCTACTTCTAGAGGTTCCATGATTTGAACATACTGAACTGGCCTATTGTTTGTGTTTGGGTTGGGTTGGGCTGGGAGTTGTGGTCTTAAATTGGTTTGCGGTTTTGTATAAGGAGCTGGAAGTGTAGGTTGAGATAGAGGAATTGATCCAACTGGCTGATTTGTAGGTTTTTTCCAGTTTGACTCCCAGGCCTAAAGCTAAGAAGTAGAAGGGGACCATTGCGTAGGCCAGAAAGGCGGGTAGAAAGGAATTTGGGCCAATTATTTTGATTTGTTTGATTTGGCCAGGATGTGGGAGGAAATGGTTGTTGTGACCAATTAGGAAAAGATGGTTGATTCTGCCACATCCCACTATATGTTGAGTATTATATTGAGGAGGTTGAAAAGAAAATGGATCATTTGGCATACCTGATGGTCGTGGCTACCATTTTCAGCGCTGATTGAGTAGACATACCACTTCTGATTCTTCTTCTACCTCCTTATAAACTGCTTTTAGGCCAGGAAGCGAGGGACATCCTTCTGTAGGGTGATCTTTCGTGCAAATGGCGCATACTTTAATCACATCCAACGGGAATTCTTTGTGGCTGTGCTTCTTTCTACATCTGGGACATAATATTGCCAAGTTCTGCTCTGCTTCTGCCTGTTTTTGTTTGGCTTGCATAATATTGAACTGTGTTGTTAGAGTCCCAAGTATGTCTATCTTAAAGTCTTCCATCAGATTTCCAATCTCTGCACGAGTCACACCTTCATTAGAGGTCTTATTTTCCCTTGTGATCATATCACGTTCTACTGATTTCAACCTTGTATTGCCCCTCGAACACCTGATACACAAATCAATGATGTTAGGATAATTTTCCTGATATATATCACCTTTTCCCATAATATTCAATGTTTCAACCCATTGATCTTTCATTCCCCTAATTAATGTGGTTTTCAAAACATTGTCAGGTAAGGGTAAAGATGCATAAGGGGATCTCTGAAGATTATATTGAAACCGTTCCACATACTCTTCCAAGGTCTCATTTGGTTTTGTTGTCATCTGGAATATCTCATCTTTTAATTCCCGATACCTATAGTAATCTTGATATTTCTTCAAAAATGCAGCTTTCATATGATCCCAATCAGTTATGACACCCCCACCTAATCCCATAAACCATCGTAGGGCTGCCCCTTTTAATGTAGAAGGGAATATTTTTAGTTTTTGGGCATCGGTGGTGTAATCGTATCCTCTGCACAACACATCAAACTCAAATAAAAATGCATCTGGGTCCTCTGATGTTAAGCCGTGAAATGTGGGAATATGTTACAGAGGAAAAGCTTTCATGGGTGCATTGACTGCAGTATATACTATATGATATTGCAGTGTAGAGGTCTGCTGCTGATTCTGATTTTGGTTCTGGGCCATTTGATCGAAGATATTCCAATATCCCTCTGGGATTTCCAAGGAATTTCTAGGTTGACCAGCAGGGCCAGGAATAGCTTTGACAACACTCCCTTTGTCCGGGATAATAAGTATTTCCTGTCGACTTACTGTTTGAGGTGATTCAGCACCTTGGTTTCGAATAAGTTGAACATCACTTCCCTTGTCTGGGTTGCTTATTGTTTGGGTAGTTTCAATGGGATATTTCAAGTTTGTGATTTCTCCCGTTTCCCCTTCTCCTTCTCGGAGATTGCTAGCGTTCCCTTCTTGAAGGAAACTTGTGCAAGGATTCTCAATTTCTTGGGAATCTTGCTCAATTCCATATTTTTGACTATGTATCTCAGCAAAGGCTTCAGATGGTGATTCTATAGCCTGAAGGGAACTAGTAGGCTGTCTAGAAGTAGTTCTTTTAAATCCTACTGATGGCTGAGATTCAGTTCTTTTAAGTATTTCGTCAATAAAGGTTGTGCGCCCAAGGGTCACCGGTCCCTTAGGTTTTTCAGTTTTAGGAGGAATTTTGTTTCGCTTAGTTGATTTATTCATTCAAAGAAATAAACCTTCATTCCTACCTAAAGAAATAAGCTTACCTACTTCTGCTGTGAAGCGGGCTGCGAGAAAGTGTGTTTCTTGCCCAGTGCACAGGTTCTTACCTTCCGTCTTTAATACCCAATTCTTATCAAGCAGAAGAAAATCAGCTGTGCATTACTCCTTTAAAATGGCATACACTCTCCCTGGCAACGGCGCCAAAATGTCGAGTCATAAAAAGGTATCTTTTGAACACCTAATTAGTCTACATTAATCATCAATCCGGGAGCGTCTTTTTATTCCAAGAGTGTACTCTGTCTGGGGCTGCAATTGTCTAAGAGCAATGCTGTGAATATGTAGTATAAAATAAAAAAAACAAAAGTAACCAATGCTTGAAAAGAAACCTAATTACAGTGACATGAATCGAAAGATTAAACTACTTCAATCTTTGCAGAACATCGATCAAGGATGAAGTAGCAGTAACTCTTTCCCTTAGAAATCGATGCAAGATGACCAATCTGGGAACTTGGAAGCTAAAGCCTCTATCCTCTACAATTGGAGATCTTAAAGCAATCAAACCGAAAGAAAATTCAATGAAAGCAACTTAAACAAAATGCAATCTGAAAAGAAACAACGGCGTGTAACTACAACTCATATGTTTTCTATTCAAAGACTATAAATATGTAATGAACAGAAATGGAACAACAATGTGAATTGAACAATAATTACAATTCTAACATATTCAAAGCACTAGATTTCTATGCTTCAATTCTGTCGACAGCTTCTCACCACACAACCATCAATTATAACAGATTATAAACTAAAGGAACAACGACTCAAATCAAATACAAGTCAGTAAAGCTTTATGATAACATCAAAATAATCGAACAAAAAATTGTGCTTATTGTAAAGAAACAAAACAGCAATGACTCTATATTTGATCCAGTCAGTAATAAACCAATTCAAACATTAAATGCATTCCGCACGACAGTAAAAAAAGATTAAAATATAGATAGCGAAGTGATTTCACCAAAGTCGGGCCCTTAGCGCCAGTGAAATACTGCTGGGCTAATTCAGAATTGCAGAAGGTGAATGAAATGCATGCTTTGTATTAAACCAACATAAATTCTTACAGAAAGGTTTCTCTCCAACAGAGAGTTAATATAACAGAGAAAATGTAAAGTCTTTCGACCAATTCCCAGTAATAACAACAATCCGTCCCCCCTGTCACTAAAGGACGTGGTCTTATATATCAAATCTTCGACGGACCAATCAAAGAACAAGATAAGTTTGAACAGTGATCCCTCAGGATCGAAAGATCTTGAGGGATTCACTCCTCTGTGTTTAGTTATTATTCTGTTTGTGCTGACTGAGGCCGAGTTGTTCCTTGTCTTTTATAGGCTATTCGTTCAGATCTTCTTGCCCTTGGCTGGATATGATTCAATGCTGATGGAGCAACAGTTAAATTGTTCTCAACCCCGCCTTTGGTACAACTGCTCACCTCTCCGAATTCTTTTTTGTCAATAAAAAAGTAACCTTTAGTCACCTTTTTGTATTAAACATAAACCTTTCCAATTCTAGTGTAATTCCTATGATAAATTACCTTTTCAAGGAAAACAGGAGTATATTTATGGTAAATAATGAGTAAATATACAATAATTTCATACCTCTTTCACTTCCCAACACTGGGGTCAGAGACAGGAGGAGGGGGAGGACCAGGAAAAGTTCCAAGCAAAGAGGAGTCTTTGTAGACGACAGGGGAAACACTGGTCAAAGAATCAATATTTGGTTTATTGGTGACAATAGAGATGGTGGACTCAGGGGAGGTTTGAGATTTTGGTTCATGGTAGGTCAATTGGTCAACGGTGACAATCTTGCCATTATGAGGGAAAAACATCTTGCGGTGGACTGCGGACGGGACGGATGACATGGCATAGGTGTAACTATGCCCCAAAAGGATGTTGTAGTCAAGAGGGGTGTCTATAACTTCAATGTCGACACAAACAGTCTTTCTGGCAAGGGTGATAGGACAACTACGAAATAGGCCAATGGACTAGGAGGCATGGCCATCCTACACGCGAAGGGTGATGGTGGAAGGGCCCAGTTCAGGGGATTCGAGCTGTTTCCAAACCGAAGCAGACATGACGCAAGTAGATGCTTGCTCATCAATAATACACCAAGCAACATTGGTGTTTCAGATTTTGACTGGGATTTGGAAAGCAACCGAAGGAGGAAGAGGGGGATGTTCTGGCTGATGGGCGTCGAAAAAAATCAATTGGTCATCAACAGGATCTACAGCGCCCATGGCAGATAGTAGAGCCCTCTTTTGAGAAGGACACAACTGGAGGAGTTCCAGTGTTGAAATGGCGGCCGGAGATTGGGCCAGATCATCTACTATGCTGTATGAATGGGCAGCCTGACCAAAGGTAGCATTTCGGTGTAATGGTCCCTTAGGAGGTTTGGGATGAAACTCGGCTTTGGGCGGAGGGAGTTGCAAGGGACCGTTGGGTTTCGATAGAGGCTCTGTAGGACCTGACGATGAAGACTCGGAGACAGATGAAAAGGGAGGTGTGGAATACTGACGTGACCAAGTTTGAAGGTTGAGGTCGATGGTGAGAGGTGGGTCAGAGGCCATCATGAGAATCTGGTAATCAGAGGAACCAGAAGGGGAAGGTTTACTGGGGCATGAGGGGGTTGAGTGGCCACAAATCCTTGCTGAGGGAAAGGATAGGTAAATGCAGCGGGCTGAGAAGTAGTTGGGGAGGGAGGGGAGGAGGGTTGTCCCCACACGGTGGCCTGAGAATCCCACATCTGCCGCATTTGTGGTAATAATGGACAATCGTGAGTGTAGTGACCATAGACACCACAACACGAATAGGGCTTATTGGTGCGAAGTGGCCTGTTCGGCTTGGGCTGAGAACCCTGTGGCTGGTTGGCAGTGTGAGGATCAATACTTGAAGGATTGGGTCCACGATTACTAGAAGTGGATTGATTACCTCTTCTCCTTCTTTGAGAAGGAGGAAAATTAGGTGCCCCCTGTTGTGCAAATAATTGCCCTGGAGGGGGTAGTAAGTGCGGTTGCGGGGGTGGAAAAGGCAAGGGAGTGGGAGGTCCAAATGCTAGAGGAGCTGGGACACCAGGTTGCAGATATGGATAAGGGGTAGGGTGGGCACCAATAAGGTAATCAGGAGGGTGGGAAAAAGGAGGAGGCATGCCGTATCCTGAATACATGCTACCGGGAGGGGAAAAAATGCCGAAGGGGCGGGCCCCTAGAGGGAAACCATGACCAGGAAGAGGTTGGGTAGAGGTATGTGACAGTGCTCCAACGATACTGTCAGAAGAGTGAGATTCCCCCGAGGAGTGAGGGCCACCGGGCTTGGGAAGGTCATGAAGGACGGTATAAACATAACCAGATTGGGCGTAAATAAGGTCATATTTCAAAGCTATTTGGAGGGCGGCTTCTTCGGTTTGAGGAAAATGGGATGTGACATCCTTGCCAATGGGAGGTAAGAGAGAGCGAAGGAACCAGTCCATATAAACCCGATCTTCAAAGGGGGGAGCGCGACACAAGCTCCGTCTTCGCCGCCATTCCTGGACATGAGCAGAAAGGCGGGTCGAAGAGGATTGGTGGAAAGTAGTTAAGAGTTCAGTGCCAGTGTCGTATCGGAGGGGGAGCTGGAAATAGGATAAAAAGGCTTGGGAAATGGTCGCAAAGGTGGTATGGGAAGAGGTGGCTTGATAAATATACCATTTGGAAGCTTCGCCAGTAAGCGTGCGTTGGAACAAACGAAGATGGATGGAGTCATCGGTGATGGAATTGGAGGAACACTACATGTGGAAAGACCGGATATGGTTAGAGGGATGTTCACTAGCAAGGCCTTCGAACTTGGGAATGTCGAAGGGGATCTTGGTTTGCATAGCAGGACAACTAGCATCGTGGCGAATAGGATCATTGATAAGCTGATTGAAGTCGAGGAGACTAAGGCCGACCATATAAGGGAGCAATGGGGTAGTCAAGGTAGGTCTCGAGGTGGTTCCACTGGAAACAGACCCAGCAGTAGTACTGGGGTTGCTGCTAGTAGTAGGCCCTGAAGTAGACATGGTAAAAGAGACAGGGGGAGAACCAGGAGTAGGGGGAGAACTCGAACAATCAGAGGAAGATTCGGAGTGCATACTCGGAGGAGGACTTACTCGATGACGACGGGAAGGAGGAATTCGACCAAGCAGAAACTGAGGGTGAAGGCCAAGAATTCTCCGAGAAAGGCGCCTTGGGGGCGCAATGACGACAGGAAGAAGAAAAACCTATAAGGGCAGGGAGAGACAAAATCAAGTGAGGTCAAGGGCAGAAAGGTGCAGTGACAATTTATTTTAAAGTCTTTGCCAGGCGGTGTTAGCCAGGCGCTTCTTCACTTAGGGTCAGTGTGTGGCGCATGTTAATTTTAATTGTTTAAACCCAGACGTTTTGAGAGTAAAAGAAAAAGTGTACTGTGTAACTGAAAATAAATCTGTAGTAAATAAGACTAAAAGAACAGAAAATGAACAACTACAAATGCATCAATCCAACCCCATAAGGCGGGTCTCTCAAAAATAGTCTATAAGAGGGAAAAAACTAAGCAAAGCACACTAAAAAGAGGCCAATAGATCAAATTTCGGGAGGGACTGGGATCTAAAGGAGAAATCTGCTGAAAAGTGGTGCAGAGAACAGCAAAGAGGCAGAGGCAAGGTTGCTGCTAAAAAGGAGGAGATCATCTAAAACTAGAAGAGGCAAGGTAGTGGCCTTAGAAATGAACCCAAACAAAACGATATGAGGTGATTTGAGAGGGAGAAGAGCTGATCTAAAAGGAGCTGAAACGGAGGTATCAGATCTGAGAAAAATAAGGCTGAAAGTCTGAAAATTCAGACTGCTGAAACAACAAAGACTCTCCCACAAAAAGTGGAGGGTACTAGAGCCCTACGGGGCAAGATTCCCTCTTAGTTGAGTAAAGAAGATCAGAAACAGGTCTAAACAGGCAGAGACAAAGGCTGGAAAACCCTGACAGAAGCTTCAGACAAACCCAGAAAAAGTGCTGGAAAATTTGCAGAAAAAGGGCAGGTCGTAGGTTCTGCCTGATTTCAGTCCAGGTCGCAAGTTTGGGGCAGAAAAGTGTGTCCTCAAGCTCAGGTCACACTTTTTGGGCCGATAAGTGTGACCTGCATATCCGGCTCTCTTAGCGGCAGATTTCGAAAAAATTTGTCGTCTCAGCTGCGGCTGATGTCTGTCACCTGTGCAATAAGGCCAGAAACACACGAAAGTTAAAAATTTGATTGTTTGAGGGTTTTAGGGGTGAAAAACACCATAAAAATAGGAAAAACAAAAAATGGAAGAGAAACCTTAGGGTCTGAAACAACTGGATATGCAGGAATATATAGAACGACAGTGGTCGCAAAAGAAAACCTGTGTGGAGTCGCCAATTGTTAGTATAAATATTTCGTCATAAAATATCCCTTTAGCTACGCATAAAAAATAGCCCTAACATCAATTATGGCTGAAAAATATCTTTAAGTCTGCTGCATAAATTCAGATCTAAGCACAAAAATACATTAGGAAGATAGAATATAGTATGGCTCCATGCATCCAATAGACAAGACAAGAACAAAGTGTTTAAAAGAATGATTTGTATTATATTAAAGAATGGGACACCTGAGAGGAAAACAATAAAGGTGTTTTCTAGTTCTCCTCAGTGGGATGGGTTCTTGGAAGTCCTAAGTGTTTCAGATCTAGAATTCCTCTCTCTTATTGGTGTAGAAAAACAAACATGGAACTCAATGGGAGTTCATAAAGAAAAATGGAAAATGGTGACCAAGAGTAGATCCAGAGTGATCTAATGCAATGGAGGTGACTAATTAATGGGGAAAACCCTTCTATTTATATCAAAATATTGGGGTGTTCTAGAACTCGTTGCATGAATAAAATATTATTAATCAAATTCTAGAATCACCCCTTAGGAATATTTTATTATATTTGTTGGAGGGAAAAGGGTTTTTTGACTTGGGTCAATTCCTTTATTTGTAAATAACAAATAAATAAATGATTTATTTATTATTTAAGGGAAATGAGGGGAATATAATAAAATAAATAATGGTTTATTTAATTATTTATATTTGATTTAGTCAAATTTAACTAAGAATATTATTTAAATAATTATTTAAATAACTTACTCTTAGGAAATAATCAAATAAATAATGATTTATTTAATTGATTTCCTTGTTTTGGGTTAAATATGACCATGCAATATAGACAAATGTGGTGAAAGAAATTTTACTTAGGGTAAAACTGGTCTTACATGGTGTACTTGGGTTCATCTAATGATAGTAGGTTAGATGACCAAAAAAATGGTGTAACAGTAAATACAAAGTTTGAAGGTTAAATACAGAGGATTAAAGAGAAAGTCACCGAATATTCAAGGATAAAGGGTTAAATACATAAATATGGAAGATTAAGCAGTTTAACCCTACAATGAAGACCGAAAGCCAAAGAAAAAGGGATATTTAATAGTGAATATAGTCAGCAAAAAAGTTTAAAGGCCCGAAGATTATTATAATGCTTTAAAGCAAGTTCAAGGCCTAAATCAATGTTTAAAGCCACATAAGTTGACAAATCAACCAAGAGAGCCTCCAAAAGCCACATCATTGAGGCAATTACTCCTCAAAATGCCACCTACAGGCCTTTTCACCTAAAAAGAATACACATTTAAAGCACATTCAGAGATATTTTTCCAAAGGTAGCTCATAATTAATTTCCAGCCTACCAAAAGCCTGTGAAGTCAACAAAAGTGACTAAAGTTGATGAGAGTTAAGTAAAAATGATTAAACAAAGATGAAAATCTGAAATTTTCTCCCTAAGGACTCCCAAAGGTCAAGAAGCATTTACTCTGTGTTTATTGAACAAATAGACCTATTTTTGACTCCACCTCCTAAAAATACCTATAAATATCATATGAGGAGCCTAGTATTATTGTTGGTTGCATAATTGTTGAATGTAAATAGCTTTGAGGCTGCTAAAGCTTTGTTTTGTAATAGAAGAAAGATAGGCTGAGATGAGAAGTTTGAAGCTGTAAAGACCCACTAGACTTGAAGATTGTAACTAGTTGGAACATCAAATATACAAGTTGATTTATGGAATCCTGGTCTATGTTAATGGTGATGTTTTTCTTACTATAAATTCTTATTTTTCTCATGTTTTTCATACTTTACATTTTCTTTGATAAGGAACAGTAAATATAGATTAGGATTTACTGTCAAGTACCCTAAATCTCACCGATAAATCTTTATCTTTATGTTTTCTGCTAATTGTGTATTTGAGGATAATTCAATAGAGTGTGATCAGTCAAGGAATGTTGTTGAGCCCATGTCTTCCTGAGTCAAACTTAAGATTATATCCTTGAATGTTCTTACAAAGTTTGCTAACTAAAGTTGAATTAGAGAAGTTTATGGTTAGCCCTGTCCTCTAGTTTATTCTCCAACAGTTGCTTTGAAAAGATCCGTTGAAAGTATGTCGAAAGCAAACTAGGTTAAAATTCCTTACTTGATCTTAGACTAATTTGTATGTTCATCTTGAATGTTTTTCCTTTGGATATGCTGAAAGCAGACTAGGTTTAAAAGTACTTATTTGATCTTAAGCTATTCTTTGTTTTCCTTTGAGTATGCTGAAAGCAGGCTAGGTTAAAATTCCTTACTTGATCTTAAGCTGCTCTTTGTTTTCTAATATGTTTGCTTCTTTCTCCACTTCTTAACGTTTCATACCATAATTCAAATTAAAGAGATCCATTGACATAGATGACTTTCCCCATAGACCACTCTTGAAACTTGTTGTGCAATTAAATCCTTTTGTGACTCCATAGCCCAATGGATTGATACTTTTTCATACTTATCCTATCAGCTAAACCACTTTCAACCTACTTACACTTTTACCCCTCAATAGACTTCCTTAATTTTAATAATATTCACCCAACCAAAACAAACAAAAACCCTTGTGCTTTATAACTAGCCTAATATCATACCATAAGCCTTAAAGATCATATCTTTGAAAAAAATTACATAGAGAGATCCCTCTCTGAATCCAGGAGGGCTAGATCCTAGGATTCCAAAGTGGTTTTGATGTAGGCTCTGTAGCATTTGTACTTGCCAATCTTGCAAACCACGGAGACCTAACATACTGGTGACCATACTGGGGATAATATTGAGTAATAGATAACTTCAAAACTCAACTAACCCCTATTCCTAAATGAATCAAGTGTCACCAAGACTGGTTATTATTTATTGTTGATGGTGAAAAACAACCAAACTTTAAAAACAAGTAAAAATCCTTCACCTGGCGACTCCACTCATATTCAGTAGGCCTGCTGACCCCACTGGTTTTCCTAAAAACTCCACTGGGAAATTTTGAGCGATTTACATCTTGTACATCCTTAAGACCTTAGAAGACCTAGAACATTTTAGATTGTTAGTTAAATAAATCAATGGTGGTGGACCATAAAACATTTTACCTTCAAAAAGATAAAAAATTCCACCTAGCGACTCCACAACTCCCAAAAGACCAAATGACTCCACTGGTAGAAGACTCTGAACTGGTTGAAAAGATATAGTGACTTATTTTTTGATTTACAATCATGTATCCAAGGATTCAAAGAAGACATGCTCCAATGAACAGAGATCATATCCCTGGATTCCCACACAAAATGCCTCAAATTAATAAATTGGGATAAAAACTTACCTATTTTTCAAGGTGAAGAGTTTGATGACCCTTTGTTACACCTCATCAAATTTCATATACATGTATGGAGATTAAAGGTGGAATGGCATGAAGATTGCCTTATGAAAATGTTCATGTTTACATTGGAAGGAAAAGCAAGGGATTGGTATGAATGGTTGAGGATTGGTAGTTTGTTTTCTCTAAGAGAGCTCCACATAGTATTTTATGATCATTATAAGGAAAAATCCCCTTAACTATCATTAGAGGGAAGTTGTTGTAATCAATCTGAGGGCATCATAGAATACCTTGCAGGCATTCATGAAAATTTGAGAAATTGGCAGCCTGAAGATCTCACAGCAGCCATCTATGAATTTCATAATCAAGACAACTATCATAAAAACCTAGATGAAGTATCCGAGGAAGCAATTAATCAAGAAATTGAAGAAAACCCTTAGGATCCAATTGGAAACATAAATGATGATTCATCACCCCTTGGAGGTGAGGCTAATTTAAATATTGATGATGTAGAGTATTCCATACCTTTCCCTAATCAAACACAAGCTCAACCATTACAAGACCTAGACAAGGAGAAAAACATGTATGATGATCAAGAATTTAAAAGATAAGATGAGGAAGGTTGTCAAGAAATTCCTGAGTGCCTACCTATAACTTGTATTTTACTGTTAAAGGATCTTTATAAACAAAATGCAAATATTAATAGTGAGAATTGCTTTGAGAAAACAAGTAGCCACTTAGAAAACGCATAATTTGAAGTGGAAGGAGAATCAATACATATAGGGATTGTCCCTCTATGTCACACCTCATTTCAGATTACATAAGAATAGTGTCATCCTGATAATAGAAAAGAAACAACTCATGAGCCTTGTATTCAAACTGAGTGTCATAATAATAATGAGGAATTGTTTGAAACAGTAGAAGATCAGGAAACAGTAAAAAATCCTCAAGGTTTCCCTACAAGCACAAATGAAGATCCCCTAGAAGAGGTTCAAGAAAACATCCAACCTCAAAACCATTTAACACAAGAGAAAGAGGATTGTTTTACTTCTGTCTATGCTAAAAGAAAAATCCTTCCTCTTTTGACAAAAGAAGAAATTGATCAAATATTAAACAAACAGCCAGCCTCTAAAATATTTATAAAACAAACACTTATGCTCATCTACCTATTGAACCTTGTTGTCTTGAATCAGAAAATGAACTTGTAGATTAGCTTAAAGAAAAACAAATTGATAACCCAATATGCTTGATTGGTGAGATTGTTTATACTAATGATTTTTCAATTTTAGATCAATCCGATGATAATGATGAGCTACAAATAGAAAATAATCATGCAGGGTGACCAGCAATTGATTGGTGTCATGAACTTCACTATCATCAGCCTGATAGTAGCAATCAACCAATCCAAGCCATCAGAAACAACTTTTACATAATTTGGAATCAACATTCTTTCTGCTCAAATGTTGAGGAGGAAAATCATGAAGAATTTCTTGAGCATGATGAATATAAAGAACCTTCTCTTGAAAGGGTTGAGGTAATCAAAGAGACCCCTACTCAAGAAAATAATGACCTCTTCATAGAGTTCAGTCCACTAAATCAGAACATAGTAGGAATACAATAGGACAACATTGCCAAATATGATGAGTCCTATAGTTCAGATAATAATGAAGATGAGGAAGATTTTCTTTCTCAAAAGAATCTTTTTCTTGATCCAATGGAGGAAAAAGTAATCCTGGTTGAAAACTATATTTCAAATACTCACAACCAGGTATTATTTCAAGATCCCTATGCAATTTTTTTAAAAACATTTGAAGAAGGAATAAATGTTGTTAGGAGCAGTGTATTACCAAAAGCAAGAAAATTGTTTAGCACCACTTCCAAGAAACAAGTAAGATGGGAGTGGTACTGTCTGTCCAGCATGCTCAAGGAGATGAGAAAATACCAATCATGGAACCATTTACTTGATTGGCTGTCTTGGAAAAGAGAATTTTCCAGCTAAACATGTAAATATTTCAGAATTAGATTAGGTTAGATAGGAATGTCAATAAAGCTCATCCTATGAGCATTTAGTTAGTCTTTTGTTTCTGCTTTTGAATTTGAAAAAGAAAAAATACAAAAACAATAGAAAAAAGAAAAGAGGGTAGACATAAAACAAGAAAGGTACAGCCCCATATCAAAAAAGAATGAGAATGTGAAAGTGTGCAAGCCTAAAGGCCACTACTTGAGAAAGCACTGCTATCTAGTCATACAACCTAATCATGACTAGATAGATTTCAATTTACTGCTGATAGGTTAGTGAAGTAGATTTTCCAAATTGTTTATTCTTGGCTTATCAGTAGAATAGATTAGGATAGAAAACAGTGGTTCAAACAAACTTAAATCCTGAACCTGTAAAGTTTGATGAAGAATTAGTTCCAGTATGCTCAAAATCTGAACGAAGATAAAAGAGAATAACTCTAAAAAGGTCAAAACCAGAGCTGAAAGAAAGAATGAAGGATGTTTTTGTTTTTCAGATCTTAAGCCTTCATAGTTTTGTTTTAAATTTCTGCAAATAAAGTCTATGTGCAGATTGTACATACAACCATAGACACCATGGCAAATCAGATAGTATAATATTTATTTGACTGTGCTTAAATTTCTGTTTTATAAAATAGAGAATAAAATATGCTAGATATTTTAATCCTGGTAGATAGTAGCTTAGTTAGAGAATTAATGAGTTCAACTGGTTAATCTGAACTCATGGAAGAAATAAGGGTAGATTTAGACTAGTTTTTTGATTTCAATAAAAAAAATAAAATGTTGATGACAAAGGTTTGTAAGTCCAAGTGCATCTTATGAAGAAAAAATGTTAGGAAAAGTAGGCTGTGTAGGTAGAATTCTTGGGAGAAGTTTGTTTGCTGATATGAAATGTTGATCATATTTTCTAAAGTAGCACGATCAAGGAAGAAAAGGTTGTCTATGGATAAAGGCACAGCTCTGCATCCCAGAGATTTATTTCTGAAGTTCTTGACACCTCCAAGGAGCTGCCATCCCCAAGTGGAGCCACTGTTAGCCATCAGTAAATTTTTGTCATAGCAAATGATGGCTAAAACATGTCTTAAGCCTTAAAGAGATTATTTTCATAGAAAATTGGTCATTCTTGAAGCCTTTTGATGCTACCTAAACTCAAAAAGTGATTTTCACTGATGTCTCATTCAAAAATCCACCAAGTAACCTTGCTGATGTTCAAAAGAAACTATTTACAAGGCCTAAATTTCCACCATTTCATGCCTCCAAAAAACCCTTCATTTCATTCACTATCATTGATTTCAAGTAACCTGCCTCCTCTACTAAATTTCCCTTTTTTGCTTTTAAATTACCCTTCATTTCATCAAAAATCCCATTTAGACTGAGAAAACCCCTTTTTCTAGTTTTAAATTACCCTATTTTTCCTATCGGAACACTGAAACATCATAAAAAACCTCTAAAAAACCTTTAAAAACCTTTGCACCCCTTTTAGGCCTTAAGCCCCCTTGGCTTAAGCCTCCTTCCTTATTTTCGCCATAAAATATTGCGCTATGACCGAGCGCCTAAACCCCAAGCCCCTATCGCATCAGCATTCTCAACTTCTTCATCCCCTCATCCTTTCCCCGCCGATGCATTTAGCCCTTTTCCCTTGGCTCCTGGTCACTTTCTCTTCCACATGACCATGCCCCAGCACCTACCACTGCCCAATGCTTTCCCTTAAGCCCCTTCCCTTACCTTTGTTATACTCTCGCTCCCTTTGTAAAAGCCTTTTCCTTTGTTTTTTCCCGTGCCCTACTTGGCAAATTCCTCATCAATTGTGACCGTTTATCTTCAAAGATCAACGGCCACCATGCATCCCCATTCTTCCCGTATCCTCCCGACTTAAATATATCATTTCACCCTCTGCATCAAATCTCACCGTTGATCCATTTTAAATCCAACGGCTCTCCGTTAACCTGACATCCAACCCCCACCGGTCCCACATCCCACTACCTAGTCCCCTCTCCCAATCACTGGTTAACACCTGGCTTCCACTAATTCCTCGCCTGAGCACCTTTCCCCATCGTGCTCATTCCCCCGCCGTTGGACCTGCCCACCTCATCCAATGATCAGCATTGTGTTTTGCGCAAATTTTGTCGTCGCAGTTTAACAACCCAAAATCACGCAAGACTGCAGCTTTTGCAGAAGCCACATAGCACATTTTGGTTGGATCGCATTCCCTCTGGGCTAAACTGCTTACCACCGTTTATAAACATGAAAACCATTCATGGTTTTTTCAAAACTTCCAATCCGTAATTTCACGCCAAATGCAGTTTTGAACCCTGTTTTCATAGGTTTTCACCCCTCCACCATGAAAACTCCTCTTCTGCCTACACATCATGCTTCTCTGCCTCCACCAGCCTCCGAAGCAGTATTTTCTGACCCCGAAGGATTTTATATAATGTGTTTTGTGGTTTGTTGCAAGTTCTATGATGGTTTTTGGGCTAAAATCCCCCCTACAGTCCATCAAGGGAAAAGGCCAAGAATGACGATCCTCAGGGCTTGGTTAAAAGAAAAAAGGGACAAAGGGTCGAGTTTCCTGTCTTCTCCAGTGTTTCATGAGCACTGGTTTTCTCAGCGAAAACTTCCAACACACTAAAAGCCACCCGTACCTAGCAAAAGGGAAAAAACAGTGAAGACAGAGGTTGAAGATTAAAGGATTAAAGCAAAGATGAAGGTTTAAAGGTTTAATCCAACAGTTTAAGGGTAAATACAAAGTTTGAAGGTTAAATACAGAGGATTAAAGAGAAAGTCACCGAATATTCAAGGATAAAGGGTTAAATACATAAAGATGGAAGATTAAGCAGCTTAACCCTACAATGAAGACCGAAAGCAAAAGAAAAAGGGATATTTAATAGTGAATATAGTCAGTAGAAAAGTTTAAAGGCCCAAAGATGATTATAAATCTTTAAAGCAATTTCAAGGCCTAAATCAATGTTTAAAGCCACATAAGTTGAAAAATCAACCAAGAGAGCCTCCAAAAGCCACATCATTGAGGAAATTACTCCTCAAAATGCCACCTACAGGCCTTTTCACCTAAAAAGAATACACAGTTAAAGCATAGTCAGAGATATTTTGCCAAAGGCAGCTTCGAATTAATTGCCAGCCTACCAAAAGCCTCCAAAGTCAACAAAAGTGACTAAAGTTGATGAGAGTTAATGTAAAATTGATTAAAACAGAGATGAACATCTGAAATTTTCTCCCTAAGGCCTCCCAAAGGTCAAGAAGCATTTACTCTGTGATTATTGAACAAATAGACCTCTTTTTCACTCCACCTCCTCAAAATACCTATAAATCTCATATGAGGATCCTAGTATTATTGTTGGTTGCATACTTGTTGAATGTAAATAGCTTTGAGGCTGTTGAAGCTTTGTTTTGTAATAGAAGAAAGATAGGCTGAGATGAGAAGTTTTAAGCTGTAAAGACCCACTGGACTTGAAGATCAGAATCGGTTCTGTGGTTGAAATATGATGCAGAGGTTGTCCTTGAGGCAACCCACCGACAGGATGAAGACATGCGATCAAGGACATGTGTTGTCCTTGATGGAAAACCACCTGATGAAGTTATTCTTGACTTGATAAACTTGGTAAATGATGTAAATCTGATGTGATATGATGTTTGTTGACATTATGATGCTGAGTGTTGTCCTTGAAAGGCAACCCACTCGATGAAGATGATGACAACTTACTTGATGAAGTTGTGTTTATAGAATATGTCCTTGATGAAGGAAATCTGATGTATCTACAGTGTGAACAGAAGGCAATGAAGAAAGGAATTCAGCATGTGCTAATTCTATGATGCAAAAGAGTATGTCTCTTGGTATACGCGGATTGGCCTAGGGAAAGTCGCGTATGCACACGGGAAGGAACGTTCCAAGTCGCGTATGGGCAAAAGCGCTCAAAAAATGCAAAACCAGGGGTAACCACCATGGTATTGACCCATTGTATTGGGTAATGATCCGCCTAATTGACCCCGTCCAGGTAGTTTTGGGCTCATGGTATTGTTTTGGCCCATGGTATTGAAAAAGGGGCTCATGGTATTGAAAAGGATAAACCTATATAAGGAGAAGAAATTCATCGTGCAAATTATGAGGTAGAAAATAGATGTCCGAGCTTGAATAAGGACTTCTCTCCGGGTGATTCCTGAAGCATAGGGTTACACTTGAATGATAAATCTGAATGTATGATGCACCAACGATGAAGAAGGGGATCTAGATCTGAATTGCTCTTGTATTTGCTAGATCTGATTATGGAAGGCTTAGATCTGTGATGAGGCGAGCATCTAGGCGAACATCTGTCTGAAGCAAAAGGGTAGATCTGAACTGAATATCTGATCTGATGAAGTATGCTGCTCTATAATGATTGAAGATCTATACGCTACTTCGTCGCGGCGGAAGCGCGTATACACGCGACTTCTATGAAGTAAAAGCGCGTATGCGCAATGAAATATACACTGAGGTATACGCTGGTTTGTATGGACGGAAGCGCGTATATACGCGACATCAGTGAAGGGAAAGCGCGTATGCAAACTAGGGTTTGCTGAAGCAAGGGGTATGAAATATCTGATCTATTCTGCTATGTTTCTGCTATCTGATCTGTGTTGATATGTATCTGTTGGTGATGTATGGTTGAACTTAAAAGTATGGAAAGGGTCCAGTGTGAAAATATGATGAAATGTGGCCTGCAAGTGTTGTTCTATTAAAGTGGTTGGATCCAGTGTGAAAATTGATGAAACGTGGTCCAAGGTGGTGCTGAAGGTTGTAGCCTTCAGTCAGGGGGTTGTAGCTCCCTTCCAGGAGAGGCTGGTAAACGAGATCGGGGGTCGTAGCTCCCTTCCAGGAGAGGCTGGTAAACGAGTCAGGGGGTCGTAGCTCCCTTCCAGGAGAGGCTGGTAAACGAGCGCAGGTGGGTGCCTGCGTGCTGGTCAAGTCTGCGCCAGCACATATGTTGTAAGATGTTTTTTCTATAATAAAATATTGAAGGCTGAGCAACTGCAGCGGTGGTTTTCTCCCGACTTGGGTTTCCACCTAAAAATCCTGGTGTTCATGTGTGATTCTTTGTGTGATGGTTTATTCTGTTCTTACTGCACATGTTTACTGTTTATTAAACATCTGATGAATGAATGATGGAATAATATAAGTGAAGATTTAATGACAGATCTAAATCTCTGTGTATACGCTAGTTTCATAAAGGGGATCCGCGTATATACGCTAGTTTACCGAAGGAAAGTAGCGTATGGGTTTTAAGGAATGAAAAAGTAAAAAGATTTGATTATGCAGTAAATACTGATTCACCCCCCCCTCTCAGTATTTTTCCCAACAATTGGTATCAGAGGGTGGTCCTTCTGCAGAAGCTTGATCGCTTGAAGGAGATCTGTCGCAATGGGAAGTCAAGAAGGAGTGATGTCTATAAAGCCACCTCTATTCAATGGAAGAAATCTGATTTTCTGGAAGGTACGAACAAAAGCATATCTGCAAAGTCTTGGTGCAGATGTATGGGCAATCGTGCAAGAAGGTTATCAATACCCGGCAAATATTCCTACCGATGCAGCTGAAAGAAAGAAGTATGAAATTAATGCCAAAGCAGTGAATGTCTTATTGGGAAGCATGTCTGAATCAGAATTTGCTAAAGTGATGCAGCTACATTCAGCAAAAGAAATATGGGACAAAATCATTCTAAGCTATGAAGGAGACACAAAAGTAAAAAGTGCAAAACTCCAAACTCTTAGAATTGAATATGAAAATTTGAAGATGCATAGTGATGAAAGTGTTGCCAGTTTCTTTCTTCGTCTAGATGATATTGTAAATCGGATGAGAAATTTTGGTGAAACCATAATTGATACTACTCTGGTGGAAAAGGTCTTGAGATCTTTGACTTCAAAATTTGACTCTAAAGTTTCTGCTATTGAAGAAAGGCAAGATCTGCAAACTCTTTCTATTGTTCAATTACATGGTACTCTGACTGCTTTTGAAATGAGACAAGGAGGTCCTTCTCAAATAAGAGAAGTTGCTTTTAAGGCATCTACAAGAGGAAAAGAAAAGGAAGTTGTCAAAGAATCCAGCTATATATCCGATGAAGAAGAAGCGAATTTCGTGAGAAAGCTCGAACTAGGTACTGGAAGATTCAAAGGTAAGCTTCCCTTCAAATGTTTTGAGTGTGGAAAAGTTGGTCACTATGCTGCTAAATGTCCTTATAGAGAAAAACATGGTAAAGAGAAACAATTTGAAAAGAGAAAGAGTTATTATGCAAAAGAAGATGATGATGAAGTGTCTAGTGAAGATGAAGAAGATTCTGACCATGATCTGAAAGTGCTCATGGCAAAGAAGCAAAAGAAGAAGCCTACTCGAAACAAGGAGATACCTCAGAAATCATGCATAGCAAAAATTGTAGAAGATGAATCAGATAGTGAAAGTGACAGTATGGATCCAGAAGTTTCTGACGAAGCTCTACAAATACTCATGGCAAAGAAAGAAAAGAAGAAGGCCACTTATAATACTCTTCTTTATGCTAACAATAGTGAAGATAGCAAAAGTAAAGGTGTGGATCTACAAGAAGCTCTCAAGACTAAAGTTGAAGAACTACAAAGTTCAACTAATAAACAAGAAGCTATCTACAAAGAGATGACCTCTCAAATGAAAGATCAAATAGAAATGTTGAATGGACAGGTGGACAAGTATCAAAGGTTTCATACTTATGCATCCAATCGAATTAAAGAACTAGAAGTAGATCTTGAAAAATCAAGCAAGAAGAATGAAGGACTTGAAGCTGCAATCATCTCTCTACAAACAGATCTAGAAGCATCAAGTGAGAAAAATGAGGAACCTCTACAATCATTTGAAAAGGAAGGACTTCAAGCAGAAATCATTTCCCTCAAAGAAGACCTGGACAAATCAAATAAGAAGAATGAAGGCCTTGAAGCAGAAATCATCTCTCTCAAAAGGGTTCTGGAAAAATCGAACAAGAAGAATGAAGAGCTGGAACAAACATGTGAAGAAAACGAAAATTGGTTGAAAGAAGAGATTCTAAATCTGAAGGATCAAGTAGAAGATGGAAGAAAGAAAGAAGAAAGCATGACAAAGCAATGTCAAGCCTTGGAGGTTGAGGTAAACATTCTCAACGGTAAATTAGAAGAAAAGGTTAAAATTTTGAGGTTTCAAGATAGTACTAATATTCTGGACAATATTCTGAGTAATCAAAGGTCTCCTGCTATCAAACTTGGTCTTGGTTTTCATGAAACTGTTAAAGGAGAATCTAGCTCACAAGGAAGTGCCAAAAATTCAGAGGATGTCAATACAAAACCAGAAGTGTTGAAAGAGACAAAAGCTCAACCAACAATCATGAACTCTCAAAGGAATTTATTCAAGAACGTTGAATGCTTTAAATGTCATAATTATGGGCATGTTGCAGCAAATTGCAGGAGCAGATCATTTCAGCCTCAAACAAAGAGCTCCTACATAGAAAGGTACTCTGGTTTCTTCAAGGGATATTTTTTTTCATGTAACAAGTATGGACATAAAGCAGCTGAGTGTAAAAGGAGGAATATTAGAAATACTCATTATGATTCTTATGTTTATTTCTCTGACCACATGAGATGTTATGCTTGTAACAAGTATGGACATGTAGAAAAAGAATGTAGGATGAACAGATCTGGGAAAGTGGACAATTTTCAGCACCCAGTTGGAAAGCTTAAGAAAATTTGGAAAAAGAAGGAGGACCGACCATAAACGTAGGGAATTCAGACCCTACTGCAGTCATCCACTTCTGGAAGCTTACTTCTCTGATTGACTGCAGGAATGATGTGGGATACATTATGAGATTTAGTAATGTATCGTCACAAGGGGAGAAATGTATGATGTCTCTCATGGTTTGATTATTCTGGTTATGTTTACTTCTGACAGCGCATCTGATGTGGAAAGGACAGGTACAGGAGGTACAAACTCAGGAGGAAATGAAGGAAGATGAAAATTTTCTATGCTTCACTTTCCATACGCGGGTTATATTAACAAAAGTCGCGTATACACGCGAGTTTCATCAGACACAGTCGCGTATGCATTGATGATAAGAGAATTTATATGCTAGCTGAAGATCTGGAGCAGAGGTCCAGGGGGAGCATCAGTCTGACTGCTGATGATTGCACTATTAGCATTATTCTGGTTATACTCATGATAATGAAATGATACATGGATACTAGTGTTGAAGGTTATGGATGAAGCTTGGTTGCTTTATGATGAAGAGCATTCGTTGTTGAGATAAAAGTCTTATATTTCAGAGACAAGGACAGATCATGCAGAGATTTTTGCTGATTACTGGCTGTTGAAGGTGTTTCAGATTGCATAAGTTAAGAAGGAGCACTGGTTTAGGGGGAGCAGCAGGTTGAATACTAATGATTGCATTGTTGGCAATATGACTGCTTATTCTATGGGTTTTTGTGATACTCATGCTCAAATGTTGATGTCTTGGTACATGGTTTATTATGATGAGTTGTTGAGCCCTGGTTGCTGATAAGTATCCTTTGTGTTCACATATGGATGAGTTGGATGTCGATTGATTCAGAAATAAGAAGAGATCATGCAGAGTTTGTTACTATGGTTGAGATCTTTTGCCTACATATGTTACTTCATGTCTAATCTTGAAGATCATGGTGATTTTGGACCACATGGATGATTGCTTGACACATATCTGAAGATGTTGTTCTGGTATGATAATTTCTCTTGGAAAGAATGTATTGATGCTGCACGGAATATGAAGACTTGGTTACTAATGCGCTTATGCTACCACCATTGGATGACGCTTGAAGACACAACTACTCTGTTCTATCTGTAGTCCAGGGAAGCAGTCAAATATCTCAGAAAGAAGCTGAACACTATCTTTTCCTCACAGAGGATCAGATCTGGTCAAAATATAGAAGATGGTAGTGGATACGCGGGTTTCCTGAAACACAGTCGCGTATATACGCGAGTTCCTGCACAGAAAACCGCGTATGTTTGGTTGCTGGAAATTTTTGGTTGGTTCAGCTCTCTTCAGCACAGCTGCAGTGTTGTTTGGTATCTCTGATACTGTTTGGTATCTCTGGTGGTGTTCCAGTTCTCATAATTCTGTTTCTAATGTTTTGATGAAGATGCCTTGATGATTTGTTGGTGGAAGTTTTCGGGATGCACAAACTAAGGGGGAGCCTTAGTCATTTGGAAAGATTGCTTGGTTGCACAGATTCAGGGGGAGCATTAGCTTTGCTGACTATAATGCAGTGTTGGCATTATGATGGTTCTGAAATATGTTCTCTTTCTTGAGGACTTTCTGGTGTTGGTCTTAAAAGCTATATTTATAGTTTGATGAAAAGGTCTTGTTGAGACCCATGTTGTAAAATTGTAATATTCAGTCATGTAAGGACTTGTCAATTTGTAAACCCACTTGGTTGGGTAGCTGAGTCAAATTTTGTAAACCCACTTGGTTGGGTAGCTGAGTTGAAATATGTAAACCCACTTGGTTGGGTACTTGAGTCTCATATGTAAATCCACTTGGTTGGATATTTGATGTAAGTATGAGTCTTTGGTGATAGGAAGTTCATAGAGTCATGTACTTCATTGAAAATATATTTTGAAGATTTCGGCATGAACTCAGGGGGAGCTTGGTCATGGTATCATCAGATCTGCAGAACGCTTCTTCTACATGAGGAGAAAAGGGGGTGAGCATGTTGGTTTTGATCCGCCCGTTGCCCTTGATGTCAAAGGGGGAGAGTGTGTTGGTCCGTTGATTTTGATCCGCCCTTTTTGCTGGTTTTGATCCGCCCTTTGCCCTTGATGTCAAAGGGGGAGAGTGACATGGTGTTTGAATGCAGATAATAGTGTCAAAGAATTGGGAGAGTGACATGGTGTTTAAATGAAGAGAAGATAATGATATGGTGGAGAGTGACATTTTTGGGAGAGTGACATGGTATCTATCTGCTGTGGTAACCAAACACCATCGTGGTTGCAATCAAGTCCAAAGGGGGAGATTGTTGGAAATATGATGCAGAATGTTGTCCTTGATGGCAACCCACTAAATGAAGATGAAGACATGCGACTATTGACATGTGTTGTCCTTGATGGCAATCTACCTGATGAAGTTATGCTTGACTTGATGGACTTGGTAAATGATGTAAATCTGATGTGATATGATGTTTGTTAGCAATATGGCGCTGAGTGTTGTCCATGAATGGCAATCCACTTGATGAAGATGATGGCAACTTACTTGATGAAGTTGTGCTTGAGAGAATATGTTCCTGATGAAGAAAATATGATGTTTCTACAGTGTGTACAGAAGGCAATGAAGAAAGGAATTCAGCATGTGCTAATTCTATGATGAAAAAGAGTATGTCTCTAGGTATACGCGGATTGGCCTAGGGGAAGTCGCGTATGCACGCGGAAAGGAACGTTCCAAGTCGCGTATGGGCAAAAGCGCTCAAAAGTGCAAAACCAGGGGTAACCACCATGGTATTGACCCATTGTATTGGGTAATGATCCGCCTAATTGACCCCGTCCAGGTAGTTTTGGGCTCATGGTATTGATTTGGCCCATGGTATTGAAAAAGGGGCTCATGGTATTGAAAAAGGATAAACCTATATAAGGAGAAGAAATTCATTGTGCAAAATATGAGTGTGGGTGCAAGATGTCTGAGCTTGAATGAATACTTCTCTCTGAAGTAGATCTGAATGGAAGGGTTACACTTGAAGACAAATCTGAAGGTATGATGCACCAATGATGAAGAAGGGGATCTAGATATGAAATGCACTTGTAGCTCCTAGATCTGCTTATGGAAGGCCTAGATCTGTGATGAGGTGAACATCTAGGCGAACATGCATACGAAGTGAAAGGTAAATCGATTGAACATCGATCCCGATGAAGTATCGACTACGTCATCATTGAAGATCTATCGCTCTAATGCCATAGTAGACGTATACAACTCTATGAAGTAAAAAGCGTATCACGCCAATGAAATATACAGTATTATACTATTTGAAAGTTTGTATGAATGAAAGGCGCGTTGTATCTGGCGATATCGATGAAGGAAAGCGTGTAAACGGGTTCTTTGAAGCAAGGGAGTATAATAGAAATATCCTATTAATCTATTATAACGTATTTCGCTGCTCGATATGTGTTGATATGTGTCTGTTGGTGAATGTATGGGGTTGAACTTAAAAGTATGGAAAGGGTCTAGTGTGAAAATATGATGAAATGTGGCCTGCAAGTGTTGTTCTATTGAAGTTGTTGGATCCAGTGTGAAAATTGATGAAACGTGGTCCAAAGAGGTGCTGAGGGTTGTAGCCTTCAGTCAGGGGGTCGTAGCTCCCTTCCAGGTGAGGCTGGTAAACGAGATCAGGGAGTCGTAGCTCCCTTCCAGGAGAGGCTGGTAAACGAGTCAGGGGGTTGGAGCTCCCTTCCAGGAGAGGCTGGTAAACGAGCGCAGGTGGGTGCCTGCGTGCTGGTCAAGTCTGCGCCAACACATATGTTGTAAGATGTTTTCTCTATAATAAATATTGAAGGCTGAGCAACTGCAGCGGTGGTTTTCTCCCGATTTGGGTTTCCACCTAAAAATCCTGGTGTTCATGTGTGATTCTTTGTGTGATGGTTTATTCTGTTCTTACTGCACATGTTTACTGTTTATTGAACATCTGATGAATGAATGATGGAATAATATAAGTGAAGATTTAATGACAGATCTAAATATCTGTGTATACGCTAGTTCCATAAAGGGGATCCGCGTATATACGCTAGTTTACTGAAGGAAAGTAGCGTATGGGTTTTAAGGAATGAAAAAAGTAAAAAGATTTGATTATGCAGTAAATACTGATTCACCCCCCCCCTCTCAGTATTTTTCCCAACGAGGAAAGAGATTATGTGTTATGCATGCAATTCGAAATTGATGTGTGATCAGGTTAATCTCCATTGAATAAGTGATTTATTCAGCTAATTTCTACATGGTATCGGAGCAATATTAATTGTCGAGATCTATTACAGTGATTGCAAACTTATTTCCTCGGACAGAGCCTGCATACGGGCCAGATAGCCTCCGGATTCATCTTTCTTTGGAAAGTGAAAGGTCTGGTAAAAGCCCATGCAGTCAATCTCTGATTTGGAAATAATTTGTTCTCAAGTGTAGATTGGAAGCGATTGAGTTATCAGCTGGTGGTGAAATTCGAGTTTGCAGATTTGTGTTCTTGGTGCCGCGGTGAAAATGTCTTTCATCGGGTTGCGACTAGAATATGCCTTGGAAGGCAGTTCGAATTATGTTGCATGGAAGGACCGCATGGAGGTTGTATTAGATGATCATGGGCTGTTGGAATTCGTGGAGAAAGAGATTCCAAAGCCTACTTCTAATGATGCTGATGTTGTGGAAGCATGGCGAAAGAAACAAGCAAAGTGTCGAAGGATCCTGTTGGAGGGTGTAAAGGATCACATTGTATCCAGTTTACATGGGAAGGCCTCTCCATATTTGATGTGGAAAGCCTTGACGGATTTGTACCAAAGCAAGAGCGATCAGAGGAAGCTGGCGCTCAAAGATAGACTCAGGAACATCAAGTGTGAGAAGGGGGAAAGTATGCCGAAGTACCTCACGAGGTTCACCCAATGTCGCGATGAGCTGGGAAGTGTTGGTGTGCCGGTGGAGGATGAGGATCTGGTGAGTTTGGCGCTTCTTGGTTTGCCGAAGAGTTGGCATGCATATCAAGATAGTGTCAACGGTCGGGAAAAGTTGCCGGGATGGGAAAGACTGTGGTCTGATCTCGTGCAAGAGGAGATCCGGCGAAATACCAGAGATGGTTCTTCGTCAAAGGGAGCTGATGAAGAAGACTACGCTTTGGCTGCCAAAGAAAGGAAGGGGAAGGGCAAGGAGAAGGCTTCTCAATCCAGTGCGGATGGTAAAGAGCGTGACATGTCCAAAGTGAAGTGTTTTCACTGTCACGATCATGGACATTACGCCACGAATTGCCCCAAGAAGAAGAAGAACAAGCAGGCTGCTGGATCTGTAGCTGGTGAGGCTCTTGCCTCGCAATTTGAGCTGGACTTCTCATTGATCGCATGCATGTTGTCTAGTGCATTGGGATCGAGGTGGTATATTGATAGTGGCGCTTCCTTTCACATGACGGGAGATGCAAATCTTTTCAGTGACTTGGTGGAGAAAGGTCTCCAGATGCATGTTGAGTTGGGCGACGGTGGACGATACAATGCGACCGGCATTGGTACCATAACCTTTCGGAGGGAGTCAGGTAAACTCATTCTTTTACAAGATGTATTGCATGTACCAGGTCTAACAAAGAATTTGATCTCAGTCGCAATGTTAGAGGATAAAGGGTATGAAGTTGTCTTCAGAGAAGGAAAAGTTTTCCTTCGGCACAAGGCAGCAAAGGGACAAGTCAGAAGGTTGGGATTCGAGCAAAGAATCTCTACATGAAGTAGATGGGATTTACTATGGAGCACCTGCGGTAGAGAACGGAGGGAAGCCATGCAATTGAAGCGAGAGAGATGGGGTTTTGCAAGCGAGGTGAAGAGAGTGAACCTCGGGATGTGGAGCGACCACAGAGGGGATCATGGAGTGGAAGAGACCACTCATCTGAGAGAAATTTAAATTGCCAGGCAGACAAAAAGTGCATACGGTATACCTGGAGTATGGTGGGGGCGACATGCATGGTAATCCCCATGAGAAGATTTGCAGACGATTCATGAGATGGTGTGGATCTCATGAATTGAACTGGCTACGAGGTGCCCATGGCGCAGCGATAGCAAGATCGATTGGAGTGATGCGGCGAGATCAAAGTGACGGTGTTGGATCTTTGGAGAGCGCGGATCAGAGTTGACAGCAAGTGCAAGAGTGCATGGGTGCAAGAGTTCAAAAACGCAGTGGTTCCTGATGACATGTGCAGTTGGCCAAGCAGAATTCGAAGACTTTGATGATAGATTCTAGATGCATCAAGACTGATTGAGTTGTTTGGAGCCTATTCAGTTTCAGAGGAGTTGCAGAGCAGATGCATGGAGTTGCATGGCGCTTGTGAAGGTTGCAGGGCGAATGCATGGGGTTGCATGTCGCATGCAATGACAGTCCTTTCTTGTTGAGAGGGAGTGTTGAAAATGGCAACAAGAAACAGTGAAGGAGGCCTCCTGAAACATCTTTCTTGATCCTAGTTGGAAAGTGATCACCTAAACTAGGTGGGGACCACACATGTGATTTTTGTCGAAAAAATCTATTTTTAGACTATGTCTATTTTTAGACATACAGAGCATGATTCGGGGATTCTAGTTGGAGATTATTGAAGTATGCGACATGTTGGTAAAAATAGATGAGATTCATATTTTTAGGTCACAGGCTATTTTTAGACTGCCTCTCCTAAAAATATGGAAGTCAAATATTATTTACCCTTAATAATATTTAGACTATAAACAGCAGTTTACTCTCTTGGAGCACTTCAGTTCGAG